>OX596243.1:15325603-15407195 GCA_951394255.1 Polyploca ridens
AAACCACAGACCAGATAGCCTATAGATGCCACATCAACAAAGGGTGGCATGTTCCATTTTATTGAAGACAGGGAGAAATTATTGGTATGAGTTTCACTCATATGATACCATGAATAATATCAAATGAATTAAAAAAGCCATCCATTATGTTATATGTACAGAATGTTATAAAAATCCAGATCACAGACCAGATAGCCTATAGATGCCACATCAACAAAGGGCGGCATGTTCCATTTTATTGAAGACAGGGAGAAATAATTGGTATGAGTTTCACTCATATGATACCATGAATAATATCAAATGAATTAAAAAAGCCATCCATTATGTTATATGTACAGAATGTTATAAAAATCCAGATCACAGACCAGATAGCCTATAGATGCCACATCAACAAAGGGCGGCATGTTCCATTTTATTGAAGACTGGGAGAAATTATTGGTATGAGTTTCACTCATATGATACCATGAATAATATCAAATGAATTAAAAAAGCCATCCATTATGTTATATGTACAGAATGTTATAAAAATCCAGATAGCTTACAACGAGACAGAGTTAAATGAAGTATATTAAGATTGACTTATGCAATATCCCGGCTGCCCTTTATCAATCAGTTATCTTAGGGACTTTTTGGCGGGAACTTGTAGAGAGATGTTGTGTTTTCATTTTTATTTTCATGAATTCGTGTATTTTGAGTTTTATTGCGTATTTTGGTGGTATTTTATCCAATAAACATCAATCATGTGCACCAGTGAAGTGAAATGAAATGAATTATGTGTATCGTGACTTTACAAGTTGTCTCACAAAGTCCGTGTAAAGTTTTAGTACAATGACCACCATTGTAGTAAAATGAAAATGATATTATATAAAATTACACGTATGAAATGGCTGTATGGTTGAAAAATAACCCTTGCCTATCCTTTTATGGATGAATAAACTACTACTACTCAGTTATCTTAGCCTTGATAAAGAAATACCACCCTGTCAATGTTAATGTATTATTGTCCAGTGTATATTCCCCTTTTGTCAAAATACTAACAAAGTTTCTTAGTACTAATAATATTTGTTTATAAATTGTAATAGTCCTTGTTTATATCATGTTTTCTAACCATGAGATTGGCAGAATCATCGTTCACACGATGGAGCCATAAACAACAAATTGGAAATAAGGATATTATTTGTAAAAATAATTAAAATGTTGACTTCATTAATTTGGTTTAATAGATACACATAGTAATATTGTTTTCAAGAACCATTTACAGATGGAGAATATGAATGTAATTTCTGAAAATAAATACCTTAACTCACTACCTCTGTAGTGAGTTAAGGTATTTCTTAGAAATTTAATAAAAATGCTTTATCCATCTCACTAATATTATAAATGTTAAAGTTTAGATGTGACACAATCATATGATGGCTAACACAGACTTGGATGAAATTTGGCTTACAAATAGAATATGTTCTGGATTAACATATAGGATTCTTTTCATCCCCGGAAAACAATAGGTCCCTTATGAAAGTGTGTGAAACTGTGGACTAGAAACTAATCTAAAATAATAAATGAACTTACCAGCAGACAAAGATGAGGGGACACGGTGGCGGCCGGTGTAGGCGCACTGGCTGCGTTTATCTATCCAGAAATGCATCGGTACTATTACTGACTCAGATCTTTCAGTAGTCAACCACGCTGACCATGCGTCTCAATACAAATTCATAGTAAAACTGGAGTGATTGTCATCTGGAGCATTGTATGTTGCACTGAAAAATATCACCATATCTATTATTTCTAAAATCCAATTTTCCAATTACACGTCTAATTTCAAAATAAATATTAAAATCAATAAAATGGGGTTTTTTTTTTTCAATGATTTGTTAGCAATTACTATAAAAAGAAATCACTATAACATACTTTACCTATTAATTTATAATAACAGCAATAAATCACGACTGTAAACGATGGAGAATTGAATAAAAAAATATTTTATTCCAATAATATTTCATTAAATCAGCAGATATACCCCATATTAAAACAGATACAATTGAAAACTCCTATAATTACTACGCCTATGTATTTACACTTCCTAAATGCATAATAATTCTATTAAGGAAAGTGGAGATAAATTAAATATATTTTAGAAAATTGTGAAATACATTTTCTTTTAACTTTCGCTCTTGACAGCCATTTGTGGGCGGGGTGCGCGGTACCAAGCAAAACATTTGTACTGCCAACTCCTAGAAAATATAATAAATCAATAAGGGTACATTCCGAATTGGATAATATCTATAATATCATAGCGCTCTCAGCAATAATTTGCATACCGAGTTAGGCTGCATTCCGAATTACCGCTGTAATCGCTGTAATCGATTTGAGCGAGCTTAAACCCGTACCGAATTGAATATGACAGATAAGATAACGATTTTAATGAAATTCTCAAATGTTCTGTTTTGAATAATGTGAGCGCGATAACGGGCGTTCCGAATTGTTGATAGTTCTCAGCTGTCATAAGCGTGATATCTAATTCGGTACGCAAATTATTGCTGTGATCGCTGTGATCGATATTATCCATTTCGGAATGTAGCCCAAGAGAACTAAAGTGCTTATTACACCTTCCTTTTTGTAGGATCCTAACTAGGATCCTACTTAGGATAACTAAAGCTAAGCTAAGCTTTTAAGCATAACTAAAGTAACTATTACACCTTCCTATTTTTAGGATCCTAACTAGGATGGTTCTAACTAGGAAGCAGGAAGCTACTTATTACACTACACTATCTTGCTTTCTAAATAGGACGCGGCAAAGAGTATAGCAACTATACTAAAGCGGGACGGACGACTCATAGGGATGTAAGAAAGGTCCATTTAAAAAAAATATAACGATATCTTCCGATTCATCGATGATCTTCCGATGTTTTAAGTTTTTTATTCTCTCTAACCGATCACACAACTTAAAATTTTAATGAATACAAATGAGCTCCTTTATGTTAAAAATAAAAAACAAAATTGAACTTTATGTAAGTAAGTACCAAGTATTAATTTATAAATAATGTAGTATTTTCAATATACGGATTATTTTTCTATTATTGTTTTTTTATTACTAATGACCTATACATTCATCCCTCAAAATATACGCCAAGACTTTAGTAGGGCCTTATATAATTATTTCAAAACATCGATGTTTTGAAGAACAATGTTACATCCCTAAACGTCCTAAATCGGAGCGACGCGATTACACTTTCCTGTTTAAGGAAGTAGAGCGGTTGGGACCTTCCTATCTCACTACTTAGGACACTATAAAGTGCTTATTACACCTTCCTATTTGTAGGATCCTAACTAGGATCCTAACTGGGATCGCTCTGACTAGGAAGCAGAAGCAGTTCTAACTGCGATTACACCTTCCTATTTCCTAGTTAGGAACCTAGTTAGGATCCTAAAAATGGGACGGTGTAATAGTTACTTTACCGTTCTTTCTGCGATTACACGTTCCTATTTCCTAGTTAGGATCCTAAAAATAGGACGGTGTAATAGTTACTTAAAGTTGTTAATTCGGAATGCACTTGAATGCAGCCTAGGTACAACGATATTTTGTAGAAAAGAAATTTCTTTTGTAGCTTGAATTGTACTTTACTTCACTGATTGCGTGTGCGAGCTGCGAGCGATGTGTTGCTTTCGTTAAAAGAAATTAAATTCAAAGGTATAATTTCACGTGACTTTATTTCATTTATAAACAGAACATTACATTTTACTTCGAAAGAAATGTTACTGTTGAGCTGTTGATGAATTTTATTGATTGTGATAAATAAATAGTAGTTATAATGTTTGTAACGAACGTGGGACGTAAATCTAAATCGTATAGTGATCGAGCAAAACCATATTGTCAGTGCTGGAATAAGAAAAATGGTCCAACCCCTATGAGCCCTACGCCTTGGAGACAGCCGTGCGACTGCTCTTGTGGTGAAGAAAATGAAGGTGAGTAGGTACTTACACGACTTTCCTTAATTGGGTATTTGAATTTAGAATGATGAGTGCCTGTTCAATATCAATCAGCCTTTCCTTTTCATATAGGTATTTGACGGGCCAGTTGGCGCAGTTGGTTAAAATTCCATTTATTGCGCTGCAGGTCGTGGGTTCGATTCCCACACAGGACATGCAATTTGTGTGCATGATGTCCTGAGTGTGAGTGAGGAATGTCCCAGGATATTTATACCTATTATAAAAAGCTTGTAAAAAATAAATATTTATTATATTGCCTATGTTTTCATTGCTAGTGACTAGTGACCAAATAATAATAATAATAATAAATGTTTTTATTGCTCAATCAAATTACATAGGTTTGGTTGTTTACCAAGAGATATGAAATTTGGTTGTGAGTTGCGAGTCCTCTGAACCATAGAACCAGTTGCCTAAACATCCCAAATTTATAATAAGATTTTACAATTATTTGTTTTAATTGTGCTTTAGTTATAGTTTATTATAATTATAGTAATTTAAATTACTACCCATATTTATTTTATAATGAGTTTTTAAACTATTTTACAAGCTGCTCAGTCTATCTAACTACTCATTTGCTTGAACACTAGTGAAAACTTGTTATTGGCTTACTTATATAAAAAGAAATCTATTATTCTAGCCAATGAATGGAAATGGGAGATGCCTGACTCAACAGGCACAAGCTGGGTTGTGGTCAGTAATGATCAGAAGCAGGTGACCTTCCACCCATTCTACAGCTCTGGCACAGCAGCTGTAAAGGGAGATAGCCCAATGTCACACAATTACCATTACTACTGGGAGGTAAAGATGCTGACGGAGACTTATGGAACTGACATTGTAAGTAACTTTTTCACGCAAGATGCTTTGTGACAATGCAAAAGTTTCCATTCACCTTTTGTGATTTCTGATTCTTAGCTTAGGGTAGGATTATGCCAAGCTAGTTTTTGCAGTTTTTTTACTTATTATGTTTAGTCACTACTATTAGTTTTGCAGCACTTATTTTTAAATGCTTGATTTTTATACATGTTATCCAGACAACTATTACAAAATGTGTGTGCTGTAAGTGTGCAAGCGATCTTAAGTACATTGAGCAGCTGCCCTCCCCTGCCCCCCCCCCCCCCCCCCCCCCCCCGGGTACGCCCATGCCTGCAGATATCATCATTCATATAAACATACACATAAGCACTGGGGTCCAGTAAGTTCTCCTATACAAGGGAGACATAAGATGTAAGACCACCATTTGGGTCAGTTGAGAATAGATTACAGAACTCAAATAGGAAGCACTACATCGTCGCGGCAAGGCTTCCTGGCTACGTTAGGACGTCGAGTTTTATTCTACTGTGACTGGCGGGACTACTGCATAAGCCAATTCTAATGAAATTCATTAAACTAGGCTTCCTGGGTCACCAGATGAGTAATAGGATGGCTTTCTTAAGTGATATTCATTGTAGAAAAAGGAAGACCATTTTAATGAAGTTCTTTTATATTGACCACACAGTACAACCCGTCAAACAGAGCGTGTAGCGTTGTAGGGTCGCGTCCTAGCGCCGCGTACTGCTAGCGCCCGCGCTCTGTTGTTCTGTTCCTATTTGATCAGGTTACTATTTAACTGAGCTAACACAGCTTGACAGCTTATATGAATCTAATTAGTAATACTAATATAATAAAAGCCATTTACTAATAAGATAGATAAACAAATCTGACTACTACACTTTGTACTGTAATCATTTTATGACATTGCCTTGTCTACGTGTGTGTCTAACTTTGTTGCTCTATCTGCTTATCGCGGTTCATTTGAATTTGTGCTTTAGATAGTAAATAAAGATAAAATGTTGTTACAACTTCATAGTTGTAGTAATGAGTGCATATACATTCTGAAGATTTCCAACTACTTTTTTATTACCAGTTACATAGTACTTTAGTATTACAGTAGATCAACTTCACTTCACTGGTTTCGACAGTATATTATAACTATAGATTGCAATTTTTAATACAGTCCTTGCTGTGTGTTATTTTTACTGACAATAATATTTTTTTCAACACTCGCTCATGACAAAGTGACATTTATTGCAAAATTCAAGTCTTTTTTTCCTCGCAATTGTGTTGATAAACGTCATATGACATGCGTGTGCATTGAATTACACTCTCGGCTCCCTTATCGCTTAATACCGCCTGGAGTGTTAATAACCAACTTTGCACACACGTATCTTTACTGTTATGATCGAAACTATTGCCGTCTTTGTCAATTTATGTAATTGACTGTGACTAGGGCATGAATCTCGGAATCTCGTAATATCGGAATCTCGGACCTTTTTTCCGATATTACAATATCGGAATTGAGTGATCCAATATCGTAATATCGGAATCAGATATTTTTATCTATTTGAGTTTTTAAAGCATTTAAATATGTTCTATCCTTTAATAATGTTTGTAAGAAAGAGATATGATGTGCGTAAATTAATTTAGTGCGATTTATAACAGAATCGGCACCATTATCTTTATCTATACCATTATAATATTAATTATACTAAATATATTAATATCTATGCTAATTGTTTAAACGGTGAAACCGAAACAGCTAATTTGAATATAATAAAGCAGAAGAGTTTTTTGTTTCTTTGTTTAAATGCATTTATCTTTGGATCTACCAGTCGGATTCGATTTTTTTCCACTAATAGAAAGCTACATAATCCCATAGTATAATAGGCTACTTTGAATCTCAGGTGAAACCGCGAGGGAAAGCTAGTTTCCAATAAATTGTTGTTCATAACTGTTGATTTTGCTTACACATTTTAAGTATTATTAATTTTTAATCTGAGGTGGTTTAATTAGTAATATAGGATAATAATAAGAACTCTGTGATTTAGTAAATGCACCTAATAAAACAACTAAAGTTGTCGAGAAATAAGAGGCCCGTTTTGACAAGAGGGTGTCTCTTCTTATCGCGCTGTTTGACACATTGATGCACATGTGCTGTCAAAACGGGCCTATTAGATCTCGCCAACTTGTGTTGTACCAAATTAAAGAATTTGATGTAAAATATATTATTTACGGATATTGATAAATAAATTTACGCTACGCTGATGATACTTCTCTTATTAACCAAACTAAAGAAGATATGGAGGACCTCTTGGCACATTAAGAAACCACTCATCTCCAATTCAATAGTCCAATCATATATATATCTGGGAGCTTTGGTATCGAACAATGGTGGATGCGTGGATGAAATCAAGAGGCGTGTGGCTATATCTAGGTCATCTATAGATAAACTTAGGAGAATACGGAGGAACCAAAACATAACCAAAGCCACTAAGATCAGCCTCGTCAGAGCACTAGTGTTCCCCATATTTCTGTACGCCGCGGAGACGTGGACTCTAACGGAAAGCGAGAAGAAGAAAATAGACGCTCTCGAAATCTGGTGCTGGAGAAGAATGCTTGGTATATCTTGGACAGAATTCCGTACTAATAAGTCCATACTTCAGGAACTAGGTATTATACAGCGTCTATCCTCCGTAGTGCAGTCTCGCATCCTTACTTTCTTTGGACACGTGTCGCGGCGCGGAGATGTTTCCATAGAGCGATTGGTGGTGCTGGGTAAAGTAGAGGGCACCAGAGCACGTGGGAGATCACCCATGCAATGGACCGACCAAGTTAAGGCCGCAATAGGCGGTCCCATCAACGACTGCACCAGAAGGGCAGCAGTTAGGGACGAATGGCGGCGTGTTGTGAAGCGCGCCACAAATCACACGTCCTGATGACCACGACCACTCTGTCAAGCGTGACACGCATGAGAAGAAGAATCTCCAATTCGGACTTGCAATCAACATAGACAAGATGAAAATGTAAACAATAGACCAGGCCTAACTTAATAGAATGGACGTACTACGAAAAAGCTACATCTACCTCGACTCTACCATTTCCAACACAGGAGACTGCGCAGATGAGATCAGAAGACCATGTGCAATCACAAGATCAGCAGTAGGAAGATTCGGAAAGATAGAAAGATAACTAGGAAAATAAAGATTCGACTTATGAGGCGCCTGGTCTTTCCGATCTTTCTCTAAGGAGCTGAAACTTGGTCCTTAAGCCTACAAGATCACCGGATCAAAATTGACGCACTGGAGATGTGGTGCCAAAGACGCTTCCTGAAAATTCCGTTGACGGCCTTTCGTACCAATAACTCGATCCTAAAGAAGCTTAGAATAACAGATAGACTTTTATCAACTGTGCAGCTTTCTGAATGTGCAGCTGTCGAATTCTCAAGTTCTTTGGTTACATCTGCAGAAACGAACACTCGATGAAGAGACTTGTTGTCCAGGGTGGGAGGATGTACTCGCAAAAAAATGAAAAGAATTGCGACAGCTGTAACTCTAGTCAAGAAGAACATTGGCGTTGAAGACCCACCATGAACACTATCTATTGCAACCACGACCACTCTGACAAGAGTGCTCGACTGAGCAGAAGATGTTTTCAATCCAACTTTATAACGAACTAGTTGTCTCCCGAGGTTTCACCTGCGTTCCAGGGATCAAAAGTAGCCTATATTACTCGGAGATGATGTAGCTTCCTATAAGTGAAAAAAAAACGAATCCGACCGGCAGTTCCACAGATTAGCCAGTTTAACCAAACAAAAAAACTCTTCCACTTTATAATATTACTATAGATAGATAATTATGTGCAGTTTATAAGGAATATGTGCTATTTATAAGGAATATGTGCAATTTATAATAAAAATTTCTAATTCCGATATTAATATCGGAATTCCGATATTGAGACCCAATATCGGAATTGAAAACACTTCCGATATTACATGCCCTAACTGTGACACATATACCTACTTTTCAGAGCCCATACCACCTCCCTCAGCGCGGCTTCCAATCGGGTGATCCTATGTTACAGCAACAATAATAATAAATAATAAAGTCACCGAAACGTAGCCAGGCCACCGACGACGCAGATAAGTCTACATCTACTACATCTCGGTTACGGAGAGTGATCTCAGTTGAGTGAAATCTGAAAGCTGAATGCCTCCAGATTCCACCATCCTTCCCCGTTTTGCATGGATGACCGCACATTTATCCTCACCAAACTCCATCCTGATAGAATTACTAAAGCTTTCATTGACCTTCATTAAACCTGTCAGTTGAAGTTCAGTATTTGCAAAAAGCTTAAAGCTAAGGTCGTCAAAGTAAAGAAGGTGGGATATAACGTGACCATCTCTATGCAACCGAAAGCCCATCCCAGATCCTTTCAAGAGCGTACTCCCTCTGAGTACGCTCTTGAAAGGTTAATGGCCAGACAAAACCACAGCGGACTCAGACTGTCACCCTGAAAGATGCCCGAGAAAGATAAGGAATGTAAATATCTTATCTAGTTCTCGAGGTTGTCGACATGTGGCAACAATTGTTTCGATAGTCGTTTCCGCCCAGGCTCGCGTTAGGCAGCTGGATCAAGGGCCAGATTCAAAAGGCAGTGCTCCTGGAGACGGCTCGCATTGTGAGAAAGTTCCTCAGCCTGGAGCCTTACCACCGGTAACTAGGACCCTGTTCCCGATAACGGATGAATGCTGTTTTTTATATTTAAAAATGTAATTAATAAGTACAAGAAAAGGAATAAATGGAATAATAATAATAAATTTATGTTGCTGGAAAGTCTTTTCAGAGATTGTTGTAACACCGATTCCTGGACATGATGACTATAATGAAGCATATACTTTGTAAAGGACTCCTACTAAGTACTGTATGTTCAAAAACACGATTGCTTAATATTTTCTTCAGACTGAGACGGAATGCTCTTGTCGTATCTCTAATCCTAATATAATAAATGCCAAAGTGTCGCCTCAACGTAACAACCAATCGTGATATTCGTGATAAAATTTGACACAAGTATAGATCATGACCTGGAGTAAAACATTGTCTATTTTTACCGGGAAATCATTAAATCCCTCGGAAACGCGGGGGCAAACTAGTTAAATATATGTTTATAGTAAACAATGACTTCAAGTGAAAGTTTCTTCATAGAGATTTATGCTTTTGGAAGCCCGAGAGAGGCCATTGCATCCCCTAAGACCTCGCAATGTATACCAGAATACTAGTATCATAAAGTACAGGCTATAGTTAGGACTCATGCTTTTTCATTGAGTTCACCTTGTCACCCACAGCACAGAGGATTATACAGAGCAACAGCTCCCTACAAGCTTCTATTATATTAGCCTATTCTTGTAGGGCTGTCACACTAGCTAATTAGATAGTTGGGTATTTTTTTACTAATTATAAATTATACGTATAATTTATTGATTCTCACACACTCAACTCACACTGTAAATCATTTTACTTACGGGTAATGTATTGAGGTTCGTCTACGCTAGGCGAGCCGAGCACGAGCTTAGCCGCTTTGCACATTATCATCGCGGTATCAAGTGTAGATTTACAACGAGCCTAGCCTTACGACACGCTCGCCCAAACTCGTGGGATTTGCTAGTTCCCAATTTCCCATTGAAGAATTCCACTACCCAAACTCCATACCTACTACAATTATTAGGCGTTATAGTACCAAGATGACACATATAATGGCGTTTTGTTCACACTAATATGAACTCTTACTCGAAAGTAAATAGGGCAAATATGATTTTTTACATTTGATAAATTAATGAATTAGTTAGAGTGAAATTCGTTCATTGCAAGAATTAATGTTATTATAAACGTTTTATATAACGTTCAACTGTACCTAAACATTATTACAACCATTGTAAACAATGACAATAATGTCATTATCACACACTCAAAAACATTAAATAACAATGTCTACATTATTATATATGTACCTAAATTATAACAGTTTAAATACATATAAGTATTGCAATATATGCATTAAGTAAAATATATCTTGAAATTGGCTTGACATGCTACCGCGTGTCTAGATGACATGACTCCAATTTCGCCCACCACTAAAAATATTACTCGTACCTACATACTTACCTACCTAGTAAAGAAAATTACTTACTTCATTTGGATAAATTATAATTACTTGTCTCGATCTTTGAGGTATATAAAATAGGCTATTTTATATTCCTCCTAGAATTATTTATGCACGCACTGCAATAAACAACCATTTTGTTTATAAGTTATTAAAAACAAAGTATGTATCGCGGTAACGAGCAGCAAGCGACGTCTCGATGTAGGTATCGAGGCGTGCCGCTCGGTCGCTGTCGCCCCCGACTCTCGGACCCTCGGGTTCGCCGGAAACACCCGAAGCGACTTCTCGGCTCTCGTACGTGAACCCGTCGGAGAGCGCTCACGCACACATCGCTGCGCATGTAGTGAAGTACCTACCATTTCGTGTTCTTAGGAGCTGTTTATCTGTATGGTAATCTGTGCCCACAGTCAGTTTGATTTCCAGGAGACAGTTAGGGTCTTTGAATATCTTAGCGTCACGGCGGACGTGGTCTATCTAGCAAAGATACCCATCGGCACAATTTCGTCCTCCTAGGGGACTTTAATGCTCATCATCGAGATTGGCTGTTATATGTTTGCCCAATATGAATGCCAGATATTCATATTAGGCATTTGTGCAGCCAGTGCTCAAACAAGGCAGTCGTGCTGACCCCACAAATTATCGCCCGATTGCGTTCACTTGCATACTCTGTAAGATTATGGAACGTGTATTGAATCGCAGGCTTCTGGCATACCTTGAAGATAATGAGTTCCTCACTAACCGCCAATTTGGCTTCTGCCAGTAACGGTCGACTGGGGATCCTCTCGTGTATGCCACACATCTATGGATCGAAGCTATTGAGAGATATGGTGAAGCACTTGCTGTTTCCCTCGATATCTCCAAGGCTTTCGATGGAGTCTGGCACGACAGCGTCTTAAGCAAGATTCCTTCGTACGGAATAACTGCTGGTTTTTATGTCTGGATTTCAAATTTCCTGAGTGAAAGGTATATACGAGTTGTAATAGACAGGTGCTCGTCGGATGTACTGGCAATTAATGCCTGAGTTCCTCAGGGATCAGTTCTCTTTGTGAAATTCTTGCTACATATCAGCGATCTGCTAAAACCCGATATCTTTGGCTACGCAAACGACAGCATTGTTGGAGATTTATTTTTCCAGCGCACATGCCATGGTTGAGCGTATTAACCTGAACCTGCAAGCAGTCTCTGATTGGGGTAAGGCTAATCAGGTCAAGTTTAATCCCTCCAAGACAGGCGTGTCTGTTCATCGATAAAAGGAGTCCCATCAACCTGACTCCTCCTTATTGAAAATCAATTTTGGTAGTTTATTGTGTCAAGGACTAAAACCGCTGCAAAAAAGGCAATCTCTCTGAGGTGAAGCGGTACTTTACGCCACCGGGTCAGTTGCGGCAACTGTACAAAGCACAAGTCCGTTCGTGCATGGAGTACTGCTGTCACCTCTGGGATGGATCTGCGAAATGCCAGCTGGAGGCCCTTGACTCAATAGACAGTAGTCGTGCTAGGAGACTCGTCGCCGCGTCGGTGATGTTTCTTTGTGGTGGAATTGACGAGCCTGGAACATCAAAGTAAGGTTTTGTGTTTGTCGGTCGTCTATAGGATATATTTTGGAGAGTGTGCGACAGTACTGTTCAAATTTAATTCATCCATCCCCATTTCTCCATCGAACCACAAGACGCCGGTAGAATTTCCATTTACACGTTTCGACATCCCGCGTATACGGATACATAACGCTTCTTCGTTTTTTTATGCGTGCAGCAAAGGAGTGGAACTCTCTTGCGGAGTCGAGTGTTTCCCGACACTTTTAACCTAGATGTATACAAGGCCAGAATAAATAGGCATTTTCTAGGTACGCGTGCCACATCCTCGACCACGACATAACTCCTAATGAGGTCACTCGAAGGAAAAATGTAAACCCATTGGAAATAAAAAAAAAGTTGGACTGTTAGTTTACACACTACAGTTATTTAAAGATGAAACTTTAGCGCTACAAAGAACAGTTTTTCTGTAATGTTTGGCAAAATGCCCCAATGCCAATGTGAACAATATTTTTCTTTTCAATGTTTACTTGCCTTGAAAATGTTGTGAATATATTTTTATAGAAATTGTCATGTTACGTTTCATAGGAAATGTCCAAAAACGGGTTAATTACGTTAAGCCAGGAACCAAAACGGTTTTTATCTTAGCGTAATTAATAGATAAATTCGCCAAAACATACTTATCAGGCGCGAATTCAGGTCAATATTTAAAGGATCATTGACTCTTTTACAAGTGTTTTTAATAAATACCATTTATCTATTACATAGTTTACATACAATACATTACTTGGCAGTGCAGGATGGCAGGGTTGCCAGCGAGTCACTATTATCACTATTAGTCACTATTTTAAAATCCTGTCACTTTTCTCACTATTTTCGGAATATGGTCACTATTGTCACTATTTCAGAGCTCAGAAGTGATTTAATTGTACCTCGACTCGCTTACTACGATAAACTTGTGTTGGTAGGGGGACACATTTGTCCCGCGTGGAATCACTTTTAGTATATGTTGTGCGAGATCTAGTTTGGCCATAGATTGATATAAATCTATGGTAAATCTATATAAGTCTTTTGCCGGATATTGATGTCCGGCATTTGGCAGTTGCAAGTGGGTAGTGTTTGTAAACCAGCGTCTTGACATGAATTCTCCGAAAATAGACAGGCAAACCAATTGGCCTTCTTCTCTACAGTAGTGTAAGCTAGTGATCCATTAGGATTCAGCAATGGCGGCAGCGACGGGTGGCATAAATTAGTCTCGACCGATCAACGCCTTTCTTCTTCAAACCCGTGTCAGCTGACTGTTTACGTGCCTCAGCAGAAGCACAATCAGCATTTTACCACTTGGGAGACCGCTATTGAGTGATATGTCGCAGAATGGGATATAATACTCCGTAGCTAAACATATCACATCTAATATAGCACTCACACAGCTGGACGGTTAAAACATCGGAAGTAAAGCAAGTTCGCCGCCAAGGATCATCTCCAAAAAACTCGATCATCTTCTGGTCACCGCTGTGCGATCGGTAAATAGAGGCATAGAGGATTTGCTCTATACCAGTGCCCACCAATATCAACAGGACGGAAAATCCTGTTTTTTAAGGCCACTGAGACGCCGACAGCCGATGTCATCGCGAGCATACACGCAGATCCCAGCGCGTGGTTTGAAGTTGTGCTCCAGGGTATACCCTGGGCAATATAGGTATGCCGCGTCTGAAGGACATCTGATTTGCGTCTCCGTGAGAAAGAGTAGGTTAGGCTTGTCCGTCTCAAGGTGGGGATGGACGGCGTCGAGATTGGAGTGCAGACCTCGAATATTAGAGAGGTGCACTTTTGAGTGAGAGGACGTGCTTCCGCTGTTTAACGCTACTCTTTTACTTTTGGTCATGTTGATGTGGAGTAAATAGGTGAGTGGGTGAGTGACAGTTAAGCAAGGCATTTCAATAGGAACCATGGGACAAACGTAGGAAAGATGAACTGATGGGAGGCTCGTCTGGAGCCTGCGGGGACGAACTGCTGTGGCCATCGGGTCCTCTCACCCGGTCGCCAACCGGCGCGATGGAGCACCTCGGGATTTTTGCAAGTTGGCAGGGCAGCCTTTCGTAGATAGCTGGCCTACTACTTGGGCTCCCTTCTAACTGCTGTCGGCCAACGGAGAACCGTGCTTCGGTTCCCGCTACCCTCCAAGACGAGACTACCCGTACACATTACCTACATCGTCGAGACCGGTTCACTAGTGCAACGCAACTGCTTACACCCAACCCAACAATTAGCTTCCCCGAACTTCACGCCGGAGTACGGCAGACGCTTGGCGGCGTGGCTTAGTTCGGGGGGTGGTAACAAGCCGCGGCCGAAGCCTACCATCAGAATTTGTTGCTCGTTTAGCACCACCCAGGGATCATGAGGGTAAACTTACGGACGCGAGCAACTATAAGAAAACCCCATGGTCTGTGGCTCCACAATTCCAGAACACTTCCTTGAACATCAGTCAAAGCATCGGGATCCTTGGCGTCGACATTTCTAGCGATGTTTTGTTCCGAAGTCACTTGGAAGATAAGGTTAAGCTGGCATCTAAAAAGCTTGAAGTGCTCAACAGAGCGAGGCAGTACTTCACATCGGGGTAAAGACTGCAACTTTATAAGTCGCAAGTCCGGCCTCATATGGAGTAATGTTGTCATCTGTGGGCGGGGGGGCACCTGGATACCAGCTTGGGTCTTAAGACTCGGTTCAGCGACGTGCCGCTAGAATTGTCGACGATCCCGAGCTCACAAACGGTTTAGAGCCCCTCAGTCTGAGGAGAGACTTTGCCTCTTTATGTGTGTTCTACCGCTTGTACAACGGGGAGTGTTCCATGGAATTGTTCGACTTGATGCCCACGGCTACCTTCTACCATCGCAACTCTCGCCATCGACGGGGAATCCATCCTCACACATTGAAACTAGAATTGTTTCGAACTGTGCGGGCTCAAAGGAGTTTTCTTCCGCGGACGCTCAGACTGTGGAATGAGCTCCCCGCCGTGGTTTTCTCAAAGGAGCAGCATGGGGTTCTTCAAGAAGGGTGTGAAGAGGTTTCTTCAGGGTCGGCAACGCGCGAGTGATACCCCTGGCTTACCATCAGGCGGGCCGTATTCTTGTTTGCCACCTTAGTGGTACAAAAAAAAAAAAAAACTTCAATCCCAAAAAGTAAAAAATTATGTATCTTAAATAGGGAATGCAAACCGGTTTCACCGAAAATCGAAAAACCGGTTATTCGGTACGGTTTTGACCAACAAAAAAACCGGTTTTACATAAAACCAAAACCGGTTTTTCGGTTTTTATTTCAATGTTTGGAAATACTAAAAAAAGGAAGATTTGCCGCCGTTTTGTAAACTGAGTGCAAAACAGTGAGTATTTTTGTGATGAACTGAAGTGTATTGATGTGTAGTGTGTTGAGCTGGTAAGAAAATAACTTATAATGATTATTGTTTTTATGATATAAAATATGTTAAACTTTGTTTTACAATACATATGCAAACTAGCGTACGGCCCGCGCCTGATGATAACCAGTTACCGTAGCCTATGGATGCTTGCACTGGCAACAAAACGGTTATAACTCGCACGTTGCCAACCCTCAACCTTTTTGAAGCGGGGAGCTCATTCCACAGCCTGAGCGTCCACGATAGGAAGCTTCTTTGAAACCGCACAGTACGAGACCATTTTGGTTCCAATGTGTGTGGATGGACGGGGAGTCGTAACGAAGATGGTAGAAGGTAACTGGGCCTGATGGTCAAACAATTCTTCAGACCACTGCCCGTTGGAAAAGTGGTATAACACACATAAGAAGGCAGTGTCTCCTCAGACTAAGGGGCTTTAAAACACTTGTGAGCGCGGGATCGTCGACAATTCTAACGGCACGTCGCTGAACTGAGTTTAAATACCCAAGCTGGTATCCAGGTGCCCACAGAAGTCAGAAATACTCCATTTGGGCCAGACTTGCGACTTATATAGTTGCTGTCTTTGTCTCGATAAGAAGTACTGCTTCGCTCTATTAATCACACCGAGTTTTTTGGATACCTTGTAGATGACTTTGGAACAGAACGTCTCGCTATAAATATTAATGCGAAGGATCCCATTGCTTTTCGTGACATGTTCTAGAAATGAAGAGCCACAGAAAATGGACTTTTCTAAACGGTGAATGCGCAGGCTTGTGTGTGACTTAGTGGTGTTGAAATAGACTAGGTTTAGTCGACCCCAATCGAATCCACTAGTTTGTGTACTCTCGTTTTAAGACGTAAGTTCTTCGCGCCTTTTGTCCAATATAGAACGAGGGATATTTGCACGGCTCGTGTAATGAGCTTCCCCTGTAATTTCATCTGCATAGCAATTAATGCTGGCAATCGAGAGTATATCATTGATATGCTGGAGGAATAGTGTTGGGGATAATTCAGAGCCTTGCGGGACGCCAGCATTAATGTCATGCTATCGGAGCAACTACTGTCAATGAAGGCTCTTATGTATCTGCCAGAAAGCAAGCTGATTGATTGGTGTTATTTTTTACCCGTCTGCACGACAACAAAGAATGGGTAGTGTTTTTATTTTATCTAAAGACAACATTCGTATAGTAATATACACGTTTTTGTGTACACGCAAGTTGCTGTGCCGCTATAATAAGCCATGTTCATAATATTACGTGTGAAATGAATATTATAACGTACGAAACATAATTTAATAAATGTTTAAATAAGTACTTTTTAATTACTGATCTATTTTTTAACATAAAGTCATAATATCTCATAGCAATTAAAAACCAAGCAAACGTGATATGTTTTTATGATTTCATTCGTATAAAATAAAATCAAAAGCAACGAACCGAGTAGTCTATATAAACGAGTCTCTGATGAAAACGAATCTACAGAGTTAAATAAACTATTATGTCCATCAGTTTGATGAAAAAGAGATGGATAAATTGTATGAAAGATGATAATGGATAGAAGGGACGAATGGAAGAAGCGTACATATTGCGCCGATCCCAAATGATTGGAAACAGGGCAGGCAGATGGTGATGATGTTTCTTTTATACCCACTTCATTACCTTTAACTGATAATAATTCCTCAGTTTGCGATTTTTACATCTTAAGCACGGTTAGTATCTATAATTCAAGCTATAGAAATAACGTCCCGAGCTCACAAGCGGTTTAGAGTCACTCAGTCTGAGGAGAGACTTTGCCTCGTTATGTGTGTTCTACCGCTTGTACAACGGAGAGTGTTCTAAGGAATTATTCGACTTGATGCCCACAGCTACGTTTCACCATCGCAACTCTCGCCATCGACAGGGAGTCCATTCACACACATTGAAACCAGAATTGTTTCGAACTGTGCGGGCTAAAAGGAGTTTTCTTCCGCGGACGCTCGGACTGTGGAATGAGCTCCCTGCCGTGGTTTTCCCAATGGAGTACAGCATGGGGTTTTTCAAAAAGGGTGTGAAGTGGTTTCTTCAGGGTCGGCAACGCGCGAGTGATACCCTTGGTGTTGCAAGCGTCCATAGGCTACGGTAACTGTTTACCATCAGGCGGGCCGTATGCTTGTTTGCCACCTAAGTGGTATAAAAGAAAAAAAAAAAAACGTGAAAGAAAAAAACGAGCGAACATTAAAAAAACCGGTTTAAAACCGGTTAACCGGTTTTTAGATCTCATAACCGAAATAAAAACCGGTTTTCATTTTGCCACGGTTTTGCATTCCCTAATCTTAAACTTGTAAATATTCTTATATTTTTATTCTAGCATTTGTCTTGTCCATCATTTACATGCCATATCCTACAAACTCACGAATATACTGCAAATGAGCTCTGAAATGGTGAAAAAGTCTACTAGGTTTCACAAAAGTTCCTAAATTGCTTGAGACTATATCACTATTTGGTCACTATTTAGACGAAGAACTCACTATTATGTCACTATTTTTGTGAGAGAAAGTCACTATTCTACTATTTTTTACCCCCTGAAGCGCTGGCAACCCTGCAGGATGGAGCACTGTTAACGACCGAAATCAATATTCAATCTATCTTTGATTTTGCGATTATTGATTGAAATGTTGTCATTACATTTTCTAATTTATTGTCAAATCAATCTACTAATACAAACGCAAAGTAAAGGATAGATTGAATATTGACATTAGACGTTACGCCCGAAACCAATATTCAATCAATCCTTGATTTTGCGATTGTGGATTGATATTTCACATTATATTTCTCATAATTAGTGTCAAATATCAATGTGCAATCGCAAAATACAGGACAGCAATAATGAATTCTTAGGTCATGGAAAACTTAGGTCCAATTAAAAAATAATAGTAGGTATTGTAGGCTGCTTTGTAGTACACGCCTGGCTGAAAACCACCCTCAAGTTGAAAATCTGTCGCCAAGCACCTATCGGTGTGTTTCGTCCGGCAGCTCCACTTGAGAGCCAGTTCCTTTCTAGGCTTTGTGTGCTTACCACCTTCGGCTACATCATTACCTACCATGTCTGAGATAGTAGTCAAACACAAGTCTATTCATGATATACTTTATTGTAAGGAACCTCTTTCACCATCATTATACAAAAAAGTCTGAAAAAGTGCAACATAAGACTAAAATCATACTTCTCCACAGATGGTAGGCCTCGGAACGAATAAAGTGAACATATCCGACTCTCGATTCGAGTTCACATCCCTACTGGGGCAGGACGGCGAGTCGTACGGGCTCTCGTATACGGGCGCGGTGCGGCACAATGCGACCGTGGCGCGGGATTCCGTGGGGTTCTGTCGCGGCAGCATCGTCGGTGTGCGAGTCGATATGTGGCGGGGCACCGTCGAGTTCTACCTCAATAGGAAGTCACAAGGTATGTAAAGATGGAAAGAGTTTTCTACCGCGGACGCTCAAGCTGTGGAATGAGCTCCCCGCCATGGTTTTCCCAAGGGGATAAAATGGGGTTCTCCAAGAAGGGAAGAGATTTTTGCAGTGTCTACAACACGCTAGTGATACCACGCTGGAGTTGCACACCGCTAACCAGCAGGTAGGCCGTGTTCTTGTTTGCTACCTTAGTAGCATAAAAAAACATGGTATCGACGTCGAATTGCGTTGCGTTAGTAGTGGGTTCGAATCCTACGATGAGCTTGAACTTTCGGTGAAGGAAAACATTGCGAACAAACCAGAGCTCTGTGGTAGGGTACATTGTGGTATTTGTTAAAAGTATATGTAAAAATTCAAGGACCTGTGTTTAACCACAATCTCAACATGGTTAGTGATGATGATGTGGCCAAAGGTGGTGAGAAAACAAAGCCTAGATAGGATATGAACTAAGAAAAGTGCAGCTGTTGGAATATACTAGTAAGTACTTAAAACTTGCCTTGCTGGCTACCTGTCCTGGTTTAAATATTTTTGCCATTTGTTGAGATAATAAACAAAGTCAATACTAAATCTTGTTGAAGTTTAGGTACATACAATAAATTGTATACTATTGATAGGTTCTCTCTTATCAAACTGATGACCTAGACTAGACTGTTTACTATAATAGTAGCCTGACACTATTGGTTAAGTTGAAAGATTAAACTGAACGATAGATTAGATTATTTAACCTTTAACTCCATGACGTTGGTATTTTCTGGAATATTCTTGAATAAGGCTTTGATTTGACTATAGGATTTGATTGAACTCGCGTGGAGAGGATTCCGTACATTTAAGAACTTTGGGCTTTATGATTTTCATTTAGGGTTCCCTGTAAACTCTGAGGCTCAGTAGTTTCGGAAATAATGAATGCCCGATTTTAGAATATTTTCTTTAAATTCTTTTAATATATTCATTTTATTTTTTATATTTATTTCTTATATTCAAATATTTTTTATAATATAAAGTTTTGTTTATAAATTTTTGGTAAAATCCTGCAATTTCTTTAAAATCTTCGTCTATATACCGACTATCCCAGCATCTCGCAAATCATATTACCTCAGAACTAAAAATTGCATCACATTTCTAGGTGTATCATTCTACAACCTCAGACGGCACCAAGTGTTGTACCCCATAGTCTGTTCAACGGCTGCCAACTCGTCAATGCGGCTGATATACTCGGCGTCATGGCAGGCCTCGCTCCTGGTGGACGCAGCCAAGATCCTCGCAGCTTCGGTCAATGAAAGGAGACTCAAACTGCCTCCGGGATTGTGGAATACCTTGCGGGCACAGTTCTGGCTCACATTACCTTCTGAAGGTTGGTACATTTCACTAGTTTAGTGGTTATACATATACATATCACGTTGTTGCCAATTCACTTCATCACGCGCTTTATATTGGCTCGTTGGCGTGATTGGTAAGACCCCTACCCATCACGCCGCAGGTCGTGGGTTCGCTTCCCGCCCAGGACATGCATTTGTGTACATGAACATGTCTATATGTCCTGAGTCTGTAATTATCTATAGGAAGTATATACGTTATCTGGTTTCCTTTCTACAAGCTCTGCTTAGTTTGGGATCAGATAGCCGTGTGTGAGAACCGTCTCAGGAACCAGGACAGTTATACATATGGAAACATTGATTTAAGCCCATCATGTTTCGTATAAAGTACTTAGATTTAGATATCGAAGAAAAAAGAATCAGAGCAATCAAAATTTTTTTTCAGATCTTTTTTCAGAATTTGAGCGACAAAGACCTTACAAGTAAAACGGCTGTGACATACACACAGACGGATGGACGGACACGAAAAACTAAGGAATTCTTTTTTCACAATGGAACCTTAGAAATGTATGTTAGAATTTTATATAAAAATAAACAAAAGGTACGAAACAAATCCAACATTTTGTAACTTCACTTACAAAACTTTTTCGAAAGTAAGTAAGCAGTGAGCAATTCCAGTTAGCCACGTGAGTCACGTTGCACTTAACTGTGACCGGAGACGCAAGAAAGTTTACAAACTCGCCTACCGGTGACCCCTATGGCTTCGTTGGACTTTGTACTCGTCAACGGTCACCCCCATTGCAACCAATGTACCTATATTATAATCTTATTGATAAAAGCAGCAGTTTTAATTTGATATTATTTTAATGAAAAACTTATGGGTATAAAACAAAGTATTGCTTAAGCAAGTTATCATGATGTTTTCATCATTTAATTATTCAAATAGAAAGAAATTACTTATTAGATTCGTAAAACAAAGAATAAAGAAACGTAATGTTATTTGTAGAAATCACAATTATATGACTGTATGATTTGATATATTTTTTATTAAGAATTTAAAAATCGTGTTCAAAATATAAACGAACTAACTTTCTTCTCCGCGGTTTTAAAAAACCTATCCATATATTTCAAGGTTCTAGTTTAGGCTACGCGTAGATAGATCAATCAGTCGTTCAAGATAAGTCTTTTTATTTGTATAGGTAGAAAGAACATAAAAGATTGCGTCTGTCGTGTCTTATTTGACTGTTTTACTTACTTTAAATTAAATCGTTTTTAACGAGTTATCCATAAAATTGTAAACAAGAGATAATTTATAGAGCACCCTCTGTCGAAGTGCACTGAACACGGAATAATTCGATAATTATAAATGAATTCGACACAAGATAACCTTACAAGATAACTTTTGTTAAATAGATTTTTTGTGTTGAATTCAATAGAGATTTGTGTTTTTTTTTAATTTAATTACCTGATTATGTGCAGTAGTGCCCAAAACTTCAATGTATTTAAATAACCGTTACGCAATGTGCATCACAATTTAGGTATAATAGTTAACCAAATGACATTACGAAATTACAAGAATACGGTAATGCGGTAAATCATTCGTTCAGAAATCTCACCCACCATACCTATTTGAAATTCTTACAACAAAACATTTTTTTTTTTATTTATTTATTTATTAGGGAAATCTACAGCTTATTACAAAGAAGAACAATCATATTTAAGTATATATAACATTTTGTGAAGCCAATTAAAGATTTCCACAGATTTAAACAAAAAGAAATGGTTGCTTTTAAAAGCAGTACAAAATTGTTACTCGTTTCATCTTATGCTAATAATATTATAAAATTGCATGCTTACAATACAAAATTTATGCTAACAATAATACTACAAAGTACAGTCTTCACAGTATGTATTTCGAACTGGTGTTAAATTCAACTGTATGTACCAATTTAACGTTCATAAGTGCCTTACTAGGGCCTAAAATTAATAAATGACTTTTTGATTTTGATTAATTTGTGAATTAGGAAGTAATAAAAAAAGAAGTTTGAATAAGTAAACAAAAAAAAAACCCTTTACCTTACAAAATAATACATAAGTGCAAAAAAAAATGCAAAAAATATAAAACAAACACACAACTGCCGTTACAAAACGTGAGTGAAAAAAAAAAACGTGAGTGTGAGATGAATGAACGAAACCACCAGCAACACGACTATTAAGATTCAAATCGCAATCCTACGTCAAACTAAAAATTTATTAATAAGTTCTCTTCTGTATTTCTTAAATATCGAGTTTTTCAATTAATTCTCGAAATGTCTTATTCTATGTCGTTAATGACATTGGGGATATCATAAAAAAAAATTGCATAATCATTTGGGCCGGAGATATGCATTTTGAATGAACTTTGTAATACTAGTTTGTTTCGATATCTAGATTGGTAACTTTTTGGTTGGTCTAATTAAATAATAATATATCCTGCTGGAAATCTCGATTTTTTAAAGATAAGTAAGATTTCCATAGATATAGTTTATTGCATTCTTAAAAGTTCACGATAATCAAACAATTAGATTACTGGTGGTCCCGACACTAGGACAAGCCTGTCTCGTGGGGTCCAAAAAATCTTATAATACTTTTAGTCCAGGGGACACAATAGATCACTTACTTAAAACCTCGCAGTTAGATAAAAATGCAGGGGAAGTCAGTCCTTAACCAAGATCATAGACTTATAAAGTGTTTTTCTGTTACAGAGGGCGCTATAGAGGAAACGACAGACAGTTCCGACGACACGACTGATTCAGATTGTGAGTCCAACTCGATGAATAGCGTGGTAAGTAAGTAATTCCTGAGTTGTGCTTCTTTATAGCGCTGTCAATCAAAATCAAAAAGTCATTTATTCAGTTTAGGCCCAGGAAGCCAATTCTCACCCACTCGAAATTGATCGCTCAATCGAAAAAAGTACGAATTCGAACTTCTATCGAGTGTAAAACACGTTACGTTATTCTGGCAATTTCGAGGACGGCATATTTAGAAGGCAAACCAGTCAACTCGAGCTTTGATTGGTCGGGACCGTTCGAATTGTCTACGCCCCTCTAAACTTTACAGTCGAATAGGACTCGAACCGTAAGTTCGATTCGAAGCTTATTTCGAAGGACGCGAGAATTGTGTGCCTGGTAAGGCAATTATGAACGTTAGGTTGTTACATACCGTTGAATTTACTACTGGGTCGAAATAACACTTAAACTGAGAAGACTGATAATAATTGGCTTACAACACAATCAATAAAAAAGTTTTTTTTTTATTTATTTGTTCTTACATAGAAAATATCAACGTTCATAATGACACTTCCATATATAAAAAATCACCTGTATATGTTGGTATAGATAGATAGTAGCACCCTGTTAAAAAAAAGAGGTTTTGAAACGAATTGCAAAATATTGCATGAAATCTTATATATCTTTATGTAATATATGTGTATTTATATTAAAATTATAATATAACTCTACGTCATGTCGGATGACAGGAGCAATAAGGTGGCTACTGACCGGCGTTACGGGGCGTATGTAACATGTTACACAGCGAGCGTTGGTACAGTCAGTACGGGGAAACAAGGCGCTCGCAATGGGCGGGTCACACAGATTTTAGGACACAGCGTAACAATCATGCTCGCTGCGAATGGGACATTACGCCCCGTAACACCGGTCTGTATACCCACCTTTATAAGCGCATGTTAACAAACTATAGTGTACTATACTTAAACGCATGCGCACAAAGAGGATTATATATTCGATGTACCTTAATAAAAAATTAAACAAATTGTCTAGTAATGAAATGAAATGAAAATATATTTATTTTGAGAAATACATACATGACTACAAAAATATTATAAATATGAAACAAATAGCACATTGACAAAAAAAGCAAAAAGTAGTGTTGTGTGATATCAAAATTGGTCAGCGACTCAGTATTACACTGTTAAGATAATGGTACCATAATATGTGTACAGGCACGAGCACTGTTCTAAACTTGAAATAAGAACTAAAGCATAGAACTCTTCACAGTACTTAAAAAAGCGTACACGGCCACAAGGGCGGATCCAGCCTTCGAGTCAGGGGGAGTCACACACTTATATTCCTTCTATAGCTTGGACGGGTTCTATAATTATACTATACTATCCTATAGCTGCAGTAGCGTAGCGTGGGTTTCAGCCGCTCGGGCACAGATAAATATTGCTACCCCCTTATTTAGGTCTTTAAATTCAAAAGACTCGTCTGAATTGTAGGTTGCGAAATAAATATGATATTATATCAGTGGCGGATTTACCAGCCGGTGAGCCTAGTGTAGTCACACTAGGCTCAAGCCTTTTTTAAGGGCGACAAATTAGGGGACCGCTTTTTTACTCATGTCTTGCAAAAAGAAACATACATTATCCCGGCTTATTAGTCGGTACATGATTGAACTTTGATTTACTGAGAAATATACTAAAAAAAAAATTATGCAATTTCAACCAAATTGTTGGATTTTAAAAATAATCTAGAAATAATAATTCCCACCAAAAACATTTTCATGTAAAATGTTGCCAAGACGAGACCATATGTCTCGCACTGTCAAAAAGTTATCAGATCTCATGTAGAGCCGAGCTTATAACTCTAAGCGCCAGTAGCGTGCATTGGTTTTCGGAGGAGGTAGGCAATCAAGTACTAGGAGAGTTTTATTGTATATTATCGGTGGTATTTTATCCAATAAAGATCAATCCACGTGCACTAGTGAAATAAAATGAATTATGTGTATCGTGATTTTACAAGTTGTCTCAAAAAGTTCGTGAAAAGTTTTAGTACAGTGACCACCATTTTACTAAAACACGACTGAACGGTGACTGATAATGCGGACTATGTAAAAGTTAATCTGCGGACTATATGAAAGTGATATTATAAATAAAATGTATGCGACTGAAGGACTTTGTGTCCATGGTCATGAACAAATATTTAAAAAAAAACTAGGGTTTCCAACCTTGGTTGAATCGATCGATTCGATCTTTTAAATCGTCTTTGGAGATACGGATCGATCATAAGATCGCCACGAAATTAAAAGATAGGAAATCGATTTTAACAAGACCATAATATTCCATTTCGTATTTTCGAATCGATTATTTTTATGTTAAATATTAAAGTTTTTTTGAATAAATTAGCACAAGTTACTCTCTTTCTCTCATCAATGCCGAAATCGATGGGAGGGCGTCTAAATCGTTGTTTTTCTAAAAATCTCGACAGTGTATGTTTAATCGAATAACGATATTCGTGTAATTATTATTAGTAACCTAATAAACAGTGCATTTTTAAAAATATTTTTTGCTACTAATTAACTAAGAAATATATTTTATATCATAATAAAATATAAATATTGATTTTCTAAGGATCGACCTTGTATATATATTTTTTTAATCGATATCAGTCACTTCGATTTGAATCTATCGATAATAATTTTTGTGAAAGTACGGTAACTCTATGCAATGCCAGCCAAACCAGACTTTTTGGCGGGAACTTGCAGAGTGACGTAACATTTTCATTTTTATTTTCATAAATTCGTGTATTTTGAGTTTTATTGCATATTATCGGTGGTATTTTATTCAATAAAGATCAATATATGTCCACCAGTGAAGTGAAATGAAATGAATATGTGTATCGTGACTTTACAAGTTGTCTCAAAAAGTCCGTGATAAGTTTTAGTACAATGACCACCATTTTACTAAAACATGACTGGACGGTGACTGAACATGCAGACTATGTGAAAGTGAATGTGCGGACTATATTATAGTGATATTATAAATAAAATGTATGCGACTGAAGGACTTAGTATCCATGGTCAAGAACAAATTTACAAAAAAAAAAAAAAACCAGCCAAACCATAAACAAAACAATACAAATAAATTGCGAAGTTATATTTGAGTTGCTCTAACGTTGGTAAACTGTAGTTTTTTTAATTTGGCTGGGTTACTAGTGTCACAACAGAGTAGGTATGGTTACTTTTGGTCCATAAATCGCGAATGTCAAATGTCAGTGTGCTACGCATAGTAAACACGTGATTTATGCTTTCGTCGTATTATCCTAAAGAAGTGTGTGTGCGTGTATGCATATGCCGAAATCGTTTTAGTGTGCGTGAATTTGTTACACGAACTCGCGAGTGCCTGCGCGACAAAGTTTGAAATTTTGTATTGAATGTTAGGTTAGAATTTGTATTTAAAATGATTATGTAGTTTAATTGAATCAATATATCATATTATTGAATCTTATGAGGTAAGCATTGCTTATTTGCCTATATGGAATGCACGCCACTGCTAAGCGCCCTAACTCTACAAGCTCTAACTTCACAAACTCTACACCTTAGTCAAAATATGTGGCTTGGCCGTTTAGTTAAAAGGTTTGCTAGCAACAGTAAATTAATACAAGAACAATATAATATAAACTTACTAAATTTAAACTAAATTTACTGTTATATAAAAGCAAAAACAACATGTTTAAAATAATTATACTATCAAAAAAAAAAACAGATCAAACTACAAAAATAAAGTAGATAAAATTACGTAAATAAAGCAGATAAAATTACAACAAAAATTAACAGATAAAATTAAAAAAATTTGATAAGGTTTTCCTAAAATATAAAGCAGATAAAATTACATAAATAAAACAGATAAAATTACAAAATTTTGATAAGGTTTTCCTAAAATAGATATGTTAAATATATCTATATCTATAGCCCTACTGTACTCATTATACAGGGTGTTTTTTTGGCCGGCGACGAGCGACTCAGGTGCTAAAGTACAAAAAAGAAATTTTCCAAAAATGGATTTAATTCCATTAAATACTGTAAATGCGTTGAGAAATACTTTATTCAATATGAAATAAAATTACCGCAAAGTATGGTCACTAGGCACGTGCATAGACTAAAGCTAGGCGCAAGCGGCCATCGCCCCACCCCTTTACTCTCTCGCACTCCCCTTGAGTATTACGTCTACACTTTAGCTTATAACATTTTATTATTATAAAAAATTAAGTTTTTTTTTATATTTTTTCAGCACCTTTATTTTTTCATTTGTATTATCGACCCTGAGTCGCTCGTCGCTGACCAAAACAACGACCTGTATAATTTGCATAATCGCGGGATAGGTGAGTTTGCGCCAAGAACAGTTCTGCGAAGTGGAAAAGCAACAGGTTTGTTTTGGCTTCGAGGATACCTATGTGGTAACCTGTGTGTGTGTGTGTTTAAGTTGAAATGACTAAGTATTTGAGGACAGTCAAAGTAATGTGTATATCCACCACTGAAAGAAATGATTTAAATATTTAGAAGATATAGAAACCTATTATTATTATTTATTGTCAAATTTTGCCGTTCCCTGCCGGCACTTTGAAGCTTTTTACGCGTGGGACAGCTAGTGTGAAATAAATGTGTTATATCTTGTACACCATTCATTGGATCGATCAAATCTAAAATAAGGCGCCAAATTTGCAAAAGACTGTTATGAGTTCTACGCATTGAAGACGATGCCTAGAATCGTGCAATACCTGTAAGTTACTCTAGTGTAGGCTATGTTCCGCAGTTTGTGTCATCCGGCATGAAGCGGCGCCACTGGCAGAGCGCGCCGCGCGCGCGCCCCTGCCTCACCGCCGCCGCCGCCGCCGCGCCCAGTGACCACACGTGACCCCGACTACCCCACATTTCATACCTCCATTACTTGGCGAGGGCCTACCAAAATAATGAACATTAACTTATTATTTACGCCCTTACTCATAAAACGCTATTTATCTAATATACTTATCGGGGTCTGCGCCACCCAAGTGATACGAACATCATGATTAAGGTTCTGTGGTATCAGGATTGTGCGGTGGGCGCAGTGCAGGCAATGAAACAACTTAGTACTATCGCTTCGGAAAATTCCCGTTTGAGGAGAAGAAGCGACGCAAGAAACTCCTCATGGGCCCCGATAGGTTTATTGTCATAATATCACAATTAAATAATCACTTCAAGTCACACACGTACAGTCTTTAAATTATGATAGGCTTCAGAACCGGGTAAAACAAATGATCGCACTGAGGTATGTACAGCTCGAGAGCTTGTGATAAACTGCCCACTTCAAATGCAACACCCACGACTTTATTATCTTAGCTGTTGGCGCTATGGTTAGTGTTGACACTTCACTCAATCTTTCTTCCATAATAAATGATCCAACTAATATAAATAAATGCTTATACTTTTAAATTATCCTGAGCTCAATTAGATCAATGAGATCAATTGTTGAAATAATATAAGTATTCTAGATACTCGTATATTGGAATTATCCCTAACTTCACATTATTTGACAATGACAGTAAGTTGATCGATAAATATTTGACACTTTAGCTAAATAGCGTTTTATAAATACAGGTGTAAAATATTTAATATAAAAATGTTCCTTATTTTTGCTATAATCTTTGATTGGAGTGATTTGGTCGATTTCGCCCCCTACTTTTGCGTAAAGGTACAGAAATAAGGAACATTTCTCATGTTGAATTTATGTTAGACAGAATCAAGTCAATAAACTTGAGTTGTGTAGTAAATTATTATACTGTGACTTTAGTTTAAATACATATTTTTACACGTCAAACTATTAATAAGACATTGCAAACTATGGTTTAAACCAAATTTTGTACTACCTGTTAAGATAGCCCCCCCGGCTCTTCTTGTTCTATGACATTAGAAAGTGACGGATTTATTTAAAATATGAATTGTACTAGACTTGATTTAAACAATCTTGTGTAATAAGGGAGAACATGTTTGATATACGATCCTCAGCTTCGTTAAAAAGCAATAATCTGGTATACTAACATAATTATTTAAAATTGAAAATGTTAAAATAGGTTGATGTTATTCATGATTTTAAACTTGGGTATATTATTATTAAGTGAAAATGTATGAATATAGATTAGTTAAGCTTGGCTCGCGGTTAAAAATATAACAATGACATCAATTGTTATAATAGGACGCGCGTCTCTCGCGAGAAACAACGGGTTAATGATAAATAAATGTCGAGTAGAATGATTAAGTAATCTAGTTGGTATCACTCCTTAAAATTTCATATTGACTGATCAACCGATATCCATAATAATTGACATTAATAATTTTGTCAATTAATGGAGAATAATAGAATTGAACAGTACCTTAGGATCAGTTCACACCAAGACGCGACGTGACAATGCAATTGTTTGTCGCTGCGCAGTGAAACGCATCGCGATATCGTGAGGCGCATCGTGTAGCCGCGTAAAAGCTGCCAATCACCGGCGATCCTGCGAGGCGTATTCGAATTTTCTCAATTAAATTTGTATTTTTTAGGTAGAATCCCGATTATCCGGATCAATTAAACCCAGGGGTATTCCGTATAATCGAAAATCCGGATAACCGATTTCAAAGCAAATCAAATAATATTTAAGTTTTAATATTTTTTTATTATGTAATGGCTTTTACTTAGATAATACGATATATAAAAAACGAGCTATAACGATAGATAATGAATTACATAATACCTATGTAATTTAAAATTTTGGTTGGAAATAACTTGTTATAGATTTTTGACGTAATGAATCACATCTTTTTCTCGCAGCCAAGTCCCTGATGCGCTTCAGTTGTAACAACTGTATGGGATCCGATTCGTCCTGTCTTTCAAACCACTTAAAAGCAACATCTAGAGCTTCAAAAGCTTCTGCGTGAGATGGTACTTGACATACATCCCCAGTTTCAGTCTCTTCTTCATCTTCTCTCTCGTTACTGTTTAAATCCTCAATGATTTCTTCATCAGTTAATATTTGGAATCCAGGGTCTTCACTATCGCAGTTCAGCCACTCCATAATATTCTCTTCATCGCACCCTTCACCAATGCTAAGAATTTTCATTGCTTCGGTTATTTCTTTAAAATCGTCGTGCGGTTTAATGGAAGAATCAGATAGAGTTAATTTTAATAATTTATTCCATGCCCTTTTTAATGTTTGCAATTCCACAGAATTCCACGCTTCTACCAGCATATAACAACAATCTTTTAAATTAATTTCTTTAAAAAACTTTAACAACGTTTCTATTTCACTGTCGTCTGCTGATAAAAGACGACGCAGTAGCTGCTTTCTGTATAAACGTTTTAAAGTTTCAATGACACTTTGGTCCATAGGTTGCAATATCGATGTTACGTTAGGGGGCAAAAACTTAACCGTGAACTTCCCATTTTCTCGATTTAGTGTTTCAGCGGAAGGGTGCGTTGGCGCATTATCTAATAACAATAATACATCGCCCTCTTTTCCCACGTCCTTTTGAAATTTCTTCACCTCAGGAATAAACGTATTTTCATACCAAGTATGAAAAATATCTGTGTTCATCCACGCTTTTTGTTGGTTAGCGTAAGTTAAGGGTATTTTAACATTTTTGAAACAGCGCGGATTTTTTGATTTACCAATAAGTAGCAGTGGCAATCGATGTGTTCCTTTAGCGTTTGCGCAAACCATAACTGTAACTGTCGGAGGCGGGAATAAACTTGTCGTAACATGTCTCGTTGCGCCGTCAAAACATTTTTAAATTAATAATTAGAGCCGAGACGAATGAGTCCGGATAATCGGATGTTCGGATAATCGATGTTCGGATAATCGGGATTCTACTGTAGTAAATAAAGTTCTATATTATATCGCTATCTTAAAAAGTGCGCCGCGTTGCGTCTCGGTGTGAATAGGTGTTAGTGTTAAATTAATATATTATTTTTGAAAGTAGCCTAGATAAGTATGTTTGGGAAATTATATGATTAAAATTCGCAGACAAAATATGTGCGTCTTGCGTCATTATAGCGAATATTTTTTAAATTTATTTAACGTTTCCAGCAGGGTTATTTTAAAACGTCGGATTCGATATCGGAAACGGATTCAAAAATTTACGAGGCAAATTTCAGCAATTGCTATTTTAATTTTCGAAAACTTTTCAATGAATCGAATTGATATTTCCGTAAAGAAACATCAAAAATATTCGAATTCGGAAATTAAAATAGCAATTGCGGAATATCGCCTCGGTAGTTTTTGAATCCGTTTCCGATATCGAATCCGAGCGTTTTAAAATAGCCCTGCAGGGATCCCCTGGTTTAGATAACGATCTTTGATTTTGAGTGGATTTTATAACAGGTTGGTGATTACTTTCTCTAGATAACCTAAGATCTGGCTGCAAGATTACTACGCTCATCGAGTTTTTAATCAAAATCCTTTTCTTATCTACATCTACACTAATAATAAAGAGAGAAGATTTGGATTTTTGTACTTTAGTTTGTAATGAATAAACTACTGGCCCAATTCTAAAAATTCTTTCACCAGGAGAACTTAAGCACTGAGACTTTCACTGAGTAACATAAGCTAAATATTAATCTTTAGAAAAATAGGGATCTTTAGGAAAACTCCAATAATGTAACCGAAATTTCACCCGGGCGACTCCGGCCACAAGCAGCTAGTATTATATAATTATGAATGGGAGAATACATCCCTGCCAAAGTGCCTATCGAAATGTGGCCACCAGTACATTTAATCAAAATAATATTAATTGGTTCTTTCGAAAAAAAAAAACAGTCTCGTTTCTTAAATAAATTAAAAATGCATTCCCCCATTCACAATTATACCTACTAAAAAAGTTTCGGTATCTATTTCATTATCAAAAACTCGATGAACGTAGTAATCTTGCATCCGGATCTCGTACTAAGAGAGAAATCAATGCTCTAGTTCCTGTCCTGCGTTTATACAATGGTTCGCGACTGTAAGCCGCGTCTGTTTATGACTTATGAATAAACTATATTCTATTCTATTCTATGCTGATTTAATGCAAATTTTAGTTTTTTATCAAATTAAATCATCTGTGATATGTACATTTTGTTTTTGTTTTTACGTTATCACTAACCTTGTTCTTGTTGTAAGTAGTCTGCCGTAATGTACAAATCTGACTCTAATTTCTAAAAGACTCTTGTTGCATTTGCATTCTTAGTTATTCTTTCACCAAAAATGAAAAAGTCACAGTAAAATTAATTCATGGTAAATTAAACTTTACCATACATTTTATAATCCCTGCCAGACTGGCAGGCAGTTCTGGCAGGGCCACGTCAGGACTCTTATAAGTTTGGAACCAGGGACCGACAACATCTGATATCTGGTGACAAAGTTTAATAAATTAGCCATATGCTCAAAAGTCAAATTGGCCCAGGACGGCTCAAAGTTTTCAAGTTCCTCATACATGATATAGCGCAGGAAGCTATGAGTTACCATAGATAGACAGTAGCATATAATATATTGTTTTGTGAATTATTGGTGCCGATTCTGTGGTAAATTTCACTAAACTAATTTTAGTCACATCACATCTCTTTCTTAGAAACATTATTGAAAAAGGATGGATAGAACATATTTAAACCTGTAAAATTAGTCTTTACCGTCTTCATTTGCGAATATTTAGATTAGACGTAACCGCGATAGATGGCGACTAAATTTATATTGAAAACTACATTTACTACTAAATTTCTTACATCCTTTTCTTATGTTCTTTATTAGAATGAGACATAGCAAGACTAAATTAGTTTAGTTGTAAACAACAGAATCAGCACCGACTAACGGACAGACAATCAACGCACCCTAGAAAAACGTAATCTTGTATTTTTAGGGTTCCGTAGCCAAATGGCAAAAAACGGAACCCTTATGGATTTGTCATGTCTGTCTGTCTGTTTGTCTGTCCGTCCGTATGTCACAGCCACTTTTTTCCGAATCTATAAGAACTATACTGTTGAAACTTGGTAAGTAGATGTATTCTCTGGACCGCATTAAGATTTTCACACAAAAATAGAAAAAAAAAAACAATAAATTTTGGGGGTTCCCCATACTTAGAACTGAAACTCAAAAATATTTTTTTCATCAAACCCATACGTGTGTGGTATCTATGGATAGGTCTTAAAAAATGATATTGAGGTTTCTAATATAATTTTTTTCTAAACTGAATAGTTTGCGCGAGAGACACTTCCAAAGTGGTAAAATGTGTGTCCCCCCCCCCCCCCCCCTTGTAACTTCTAAAATAAGAGAATGATAAAACTAAAAAAAAATATGATGTTCAATTCAATTCAAAATCATTTATTCAAATAGACCTTCGCAGGCACTTATGAAAAGTCTGACTCTAATACCGGTTCGGAAGGTTGCATTTGCTGAGAAGAGCCGGCAATAAACTCAGCAATTACTCTTTTCAAAACAAGCTTAGATTCATTACATAATTTTACATTCTAATCGCACTGACAACAATTGCGTGCCCCGGCGCGGCGGCAAAACTACAAAGTAGACTGAATCTATATTTAATAAGTAAATAAATAAATGGCAAACTTAAGCAGACCAGCCCCCACAAGCAGCACCTGTTCACAAGTATGACGCGTGTGGCAGCCATCGCCCTCTTCGCCATATTGGAGGGAAGTGAGCGACCCGTCACACGACGCCGCCGCAAGCAAAGGCCTTAAAGTGAGCATGACTTACTTAAGTCTGCCTTAGAAATAAAAAATAAACTGAAGGGAAACTACTAAACACGCAATTTGTTATCACTGTGACTATTGACAAGTTTATACTAAATATCATTTAGGTATATAGAAAATATAACAATTAAGTAGACAGACATACATAATATATCAATGAATTTAGAAATAAATGAAAAACATTAAATTGAATTAATTACTATAAGTAATAATCAGTAAATTAAACAAACAAAAAAAGAAGATAACTTATAATAATAATAGCATACTTTGAATTAAAATGGACCTTGAACTAGCTGCTAAGCGAAGCAGGTGCAGAGAGAAGCTACTTCCATACATCCTTGTCGTCAATATAATGAGACACTTTATAATAGGCCCTACTCAACAACCGCTTTTTGATATGTTCCTTAAATTTAAAAAAGGACATACTGGTCACGCTATGAGGAATTTTATTGTAAAATTGGATACAATTACCAAGAAAGGACTTATTTACTTTAGCTAATCTAAATCTAGGTACAGTTATTTTGTCTTTGTTTCTAGTGTTTCTATCATGATAATCACTATTGATTGGAAACAAATTAATGTTTTTACGAACATACGTAATATTTTCAAAAATGTACTGAGAGGGCAAAGTTAATATATTAATTTCCGGAAATACCTTTCGCAGAGATTCACGAGAACCCAAACAGTAGATGGCGCGAATTGCTCTTTTTTGCAATACAAAAATTGATTCCAAGTCTGCGGCAGAGCCCCACAGCAAAATACTGTAAGACATAAGGCTATGAAAATATGCAAAATAAATTAATTTGGCTGTATTAATGTCCGTCAGTTGCCTTATTTTGCTGACTGCAAAAGCAGCGGAGCTCAGTTTACCACCTAAGGCTTCCAGGTGAGCACCCCACTGCAATCTACAGTCTATTGTCAGACCAAGAAAAACAGTCTTATCTACTACATTAACTTTACTACCGTCCACAATAACATTGGTATCAATTTTTGGTACATTTGGTAATGAAAATCTTATACATTTAGTTTTTTTAGAATTTAGCATAAGATTGTTGGCAGCAAACCATTGAGACACAGTTTTCAGAGCGTGGTTAACTTTTAAAAGGTCTTTGTCTTTTCTATCTACTTTAAATATCAGAGATGTATCATCTGCAAACAAAACGACGTCTGATAGTTCTTTCACCATGTAAGGTAGGTCATTTATATAAACTAGAAACAGAAATGGGCCTAAAATCGAGCCTTGAGGTACGCCTAATTTGACTAAGGAGCCCGATGAGACACTACCATTGATTCCTACTTTTTGTTGGCGCCCTGAAAGATAGGAAACCACAAGATCGAGGGCCACTCCGCGAATTCCATATAACTTAAGTTTAAGAACTAGCGTTTGGTGGTCTACGTGGTCTACGCAATCAAATGCCTTGGAGAGATCACAAAAGATACCAATAGCATCGTGTGAGCACTCCCAGGCCTGAAAAATATGCTTAATAAGTTTTGCTCCCGCGTCCGTAGTGGACTTACCTCTTGTAAAACCGAACTGATCATCATGGAGTATCTTGTGGTTATTAAAATGCCTTAACATTTGGTTTAGCACAATCTTTTCAAAAATCTTACTTAATGCAGGAAGTACTGAAACAGGTCTGTAATCTGAGGGATTGTTTTTACATCCCGATTTAAAGATTGGAACAATTTTGCTGTATTTCATTAAGTCAGGAAAGTTGCCCTGTTCGAGACATTGGTTGAAAATTAGGACTAAAATAGGGGCAATATTGAAAATAATTGACTGTATAACCTTAACTGACAAACCCCATAAGTCTTCTGTATTTTTCATATTTAGTGACTTGAAAGCCGTGATAATGTCATAGTCATTAACCTGGGTGAATGTGAAGTCTGGAATGTTTTGTTGAAAATTATTCTGTAAAATCGATTCTGCTAACGTGGAAGACGAAGCAAGATTTTTAGTAGCCTCCATAGGTATATTTGAGAAAAAAGTTTCAAAAGCAGATGCTACTTCTAATTTACCTGAGATTAATTTATCATTAATTTTAAGAGAGAAAGTATTATCTTTGATTTTATTTTTACCAGTCTCTGTATTAATAATCTGCCACACTGTTTTAATTTTATTATTAGAACTATTAACCCTATTGCCTATGTAGATGGCCTTTGCTCGAATACAAACCTGTTTAAATATCTTGGAATAGTTTCTAACATATATATGAAAGTTTTCATTACTAATAGTAAGATCTCTGATGATAAAGATCATACATGTTATCCCTACTCTTCCTGATTCCTTTAGTTGCCCAGTTACAGAATTGAAGTTTATTATTATTTACCTTCTTAGTTTTGATAGGACAAGATAAATTAAATTCGTTGCAAATATCTCTAAATATTTCTTCATAGTTTACATTTGGATCATCAGAAGTATATGTAGAGTTACTAATTTCATAAATTTAAATAATCCATATTGACGCTGAAATTATTTAATCTCGTTTTATTAACTGACCTAAATGTTTTCGTTACGGATGAACTAAGTTTTTTACACGGAAACTTTACTAATTGGGCCAAATGATCCGAACGGATGCCACTTACAATTGACTTCTCTAAAACGTTACTGTTGGTTATTATGTTATCAATACATGTACATGTAATAATGTACATTACCATGCAAACTTCCACCGAAAATTGGTTTAAGCGAGATCTTGTACGTAGTTTTTTTTAATACGTCATAAATCGTAAACCACAATTTACCTTTCATTCAATATGTTTGGCGTTTTTTTTTTCATAGCAAAGTTGAGTTAGTTAATATTACACGGAACCCTGCGTGTGCGAGTCCGACTCGTAATTGGCCGGTTTTTTTGGAATGGCACAGTACACCCAGAAAGAAAGGATTTAACTCTTACGTATGACACCCGGTTCCAATATTCAATCTATCCATGATTGTGATTTCATATTTTGACACTAATATAAGAAAATTAATGACAAATATCAATAAGTAGGTAACTAGAAACCGGCAGTAAATTAACGGAGTAACATTGCAAACATTTTACTGAGTTTAACTTTAGGCAGCTTTATGAAGCTAAAAGTCTATGGAGCCCGTCTTCTAATAATAAATTTATTTTATGTAGGTATTATAAGTACTAAATAATGCACATTTTATGAATAATTTCTATTGTTTCAGCTAAGTGAAGTACTGCCTGGCCATTACGCCGTCTATGTCGACAGTATGGAGAGGAACTACCCAGTGGTAGTGTGGGAGTAAGGCCGGTTACAAGCTGTTAGCGCTTTGGAGGTCTCGTGATAATAGATCATCCAATGGCGTGTAGAATATAAGGCCTGTTTTATAGAACGAGAATCAAAACTTATCAGTAATAAATATAACTTAGTCAAGAATAGATTGTATTCATCGAAAATAAACCTTATGGTGAGCCACCGAGCACAAGCCGAGCACACGTGGAGTATACAAATTCGCGTAGCGTGGACGGACTTGCGACGAACATAGGAATTCGCATCACTTGTGAACAGGTGCTGCTTGTGTTGTCGTTGTGGTTAGTCTGCTTAAGTTTGCCATTTATTTATTTACTTATTAAATATAGATTCAGTCTACTTTGTAGTTTTGCCGCCGCGCCGGGGCACGCAATTGTTGTCAGTGCGATTAGAATGTAAATATTATGTAGGTAATGAATCTAAGCTTGTTTTGAAAAGAGTAATTGCTGAGTTTATTGCCGGCTCTTCTCAGCAAATGAAACCTTCCGAAGCGGTATTAGAGTCAGACTTTTCATAAGTGCCTGCGAAGGTCTATTTGAATAAATGATTTTGAATTTTGAATTTTGACTCTCGTGATGTAGGCTCGTTGTACGTCCACACTTGACATCGCAAGCAACGAACGAATAGAGGCTCGGGCGCTCGACTCGTGCTCGGTTCGCGTAGCGATATCAGGGATCCAGAACTCATTGATATTTTACTGTAAAAAAAATCTTGTGCTAAGGGCACATACACCCATATTCTAAGTCAAATCCTCATGATTTCCTCCACTCGACTCAACCTCGATAAATAAAACTCAAAATACACGAATTTATGAAAATAAAAATGAAAACGCAACGGCACTCTGCGGGGAAGACTGCTCACGACATTGCCCTGGCCTATGGCTTCTCGCAACTGGTTATTTCTCCTACGAGAATCCCAGATATTGAGAGCCAGCTCCTTACTGGACCTTCTGCTGACTACGCGACCGGACAGATATACAGTGATAGTGGATGCGCCACTCGGGTCATCGGACCACTGTCTCGTCCGGACGCAGGTACCTTGTGCGGCGACCGATTTGATCCGGTCACCCGGGCGTCGACGCGTGTGGCACTATAAGTCAGCAAACTGGGATGGATTGCGTGAATTCTTCGCATCATACTCGTGGAGGCAGCTCTGCTTCGCATCTGATGATCCTGTCACCTGTGCAGCTGCCGTCGCTGAAGCGATACTGGCGGGAATTGAATGTTACATCCCAAACCCGCTAGTAGCTGCAGGGGTAAAGAAACGACCGTGGTTTAATCGGCCCTGCAAAGAAGCTAGACAAAACAAGCAGACTTTGTATGAGGCTTGGACCGCGGCCAGAACTAATCAGGACCCTAACATCTCTGATCCGAAACGCAAGTTTAACGCTGCTTCGAGGTTCAGTAAGCGAATGATTGCCAGGGCTAAGTTTGATTTCGTCGGCAGAATTGGTGAGAGGCTGACTCGCCTTCCCTCTGGTAGTCGCGCTATCTGGTCTCTTGCCAAAGCTGCTGAAGGGTACTTTTGCCAGTCGTCCTTGCCACCACTACGTAAGCCGGACGGGAACTTGGCCCATAATGCTAAAGAGAAGGCTGACCTTTTAGGTTCTCTCTTTGCCTCGAACTCGACTTTGGATGATGGTGGCGCCACACCGCCTACCATCCCGCGGTGTAACAGCTCCATGCCAGAGATAAGCATTACCCAACGGGAGGTCCGGAGGGAATTGCTTTCTCTGGACATCCATAAGTCGAGTGGGCCAGACTGCCGGCAGTGGTGCTGAAGCAGTGTGCTCCTGAATTGTGTCCTGTGCTAACGCGTCTTTTCGCACTTTCCTGCATCAAAAAGGAAGTCCCGTCTTCGTGGAAGACTGCCCACGTGCACCCACCCAAGTAGCACAAATTGGCATTATAAGCTATCACATCGGTAACTTTAGCATTTAAGAAAACTTATCAGAGTACACTCGAACTGCAAAAGCTGAATATTACGCTTTCACCTGTTTATCCACCAGGGAAACAGCATTGTAATGTTGCGAACGCTAATATAGGTGTACAGGTCAATGTTAATCAGCATATTCTGATTTGAAGACCTCAAACGTACCCATAAAATGCTTGCATTTTAAGAAATAACATGTGAATTGCTATAATGCAATCAACTATTCGGTGAATTCAAATAACAATGATATAATGCGTCTTGCTGCACATAATTGAACTTTTATAGTGATAATCAGATTATTACACGCAATCTTATCTAGCCCACATGATCACTATGGGTGAATTTATATGATGCTAAATTAGTTAAATTACAGCAAACTGCTATAAATTAGATCACATGTAACCTACGTTCCTGGTTGGAGCTGAATACTTGTACTCTACTCTGTTAAATAACATCCTGAGTGAATCTATTAAGCTTTACATGGATCTGTAGCTGACGGTTGACACAAGGACTACTCGTGTAAGCTTGTTACTGATGTATGCACGTATGTATGTAATGTATGAATTATTATGCAGCCTATAGCATTTAAGACGAAAGGATGGCTGCAAGAAATTTGAACGATAGGTATTTAACAAATCTATTGTTGTCGCGCTGTGGCTCAGATATCAATGTGTGAGTGAACAGACTGTGCATGGTGCAAGTGTGCGTGCGTGCCGTAGCTCGCACCGCTCTCACCGACCGCCCGCCGCCCGCCCCTCGATGCCTCACTTCGCATCAACTTCGCATTTACTTGTAATATTATATTTCTGTGATTCGGCCGGCGACTGGCGAGTTGATATACCTTTCAGCGCTTGCAGTTCTGTTGTCCCAAGTGACATTAGGGATTTTGAAATTAGAACAAATACCTAACCATACGTTATTTGTATTTTGAAGTCAATATAAAAAAATAGATTATCTGTACGACACGTTTGTATGTAATATTATTGGAACTGCATTCTATTCACATATGATAATCTATTAGGGCTTCCAAACAAATACCTATACAACCACAGTATACAACATATTATTGATATGTGTCTTCACTTGCCGGCCCCAACGGAAGATCAGCGTTGGTTATATGTACATCACATATAGCCAACATTATGCTGAGTTGGAGGACCGTTTTGTGACTGTTTTTATTTATTAATTTCTGTTATTTTATACGTGTTTTTATTTTTTGTCACAAATAAATATGTTTGATTTGATTTGATTTGATATATATTTGTCCACAGTCCACGCATTTCTTTGAAACTATTAAAATAAACTCAATTAATATATATCATATTATAATTCTTCATAAAAACATTTTTCGTTTTTCACTGACATACAATAATCTTCCAACGAATGACAACACAATAAAAAAACAAAATCATATTTCGATCATATTCCATAAATTAAACTAGACTCTATATTTTTCTTACAAAACAACAAACCTTATTTCAACACACCTCCTTTGTTTTGTAGAAAAAATAAAAATATTCAACTTAACAAAAAATAACAGACCCATTATTTAAGCAAACTCAATATCCTATTAACCTTCTATTTAATAAACAATAAATCAAATATCATAACTGCATACTTCAAATAATTATTAAAAAACATTCATTAACTTCCTAAATTTCTGAAATTTGGTTTTACCCAAGGCTTTTGTAAGAATATCTGCCAATTGATCGTCAGTATTTATTTTAGTTACATTTATTATTTTCTTTTTCTCATAATCATTTACAAAATGATAACTAACGTCAATGTGTTTAGATTTTTTACAAAACTTACCGTTCTTTGAAAGGGATATGGCACCACTGTTATCTTCAAATATTTTAACTGCTTTTGAAATTTTTATATCTAAATCACCTAAAATTCCTATCACAGGTAACACTTCAGAAACACAATCAGCTAAAGCATAATATTCTGCGTGAGTCGATGCTCTTGAAACAATTTTTTGTTTGTGTGTTTTCCACATTACTGGATTATTAAACACTCTCAATATTATACCAGTAGTTGACTTTCTGTCGTTTTTATCAGCGGCCCAATCCGCATCCACAAATGCATCTAAGCATTCATCATGTTCTCCATCATAATTTAATACCATATTGCGAGAATGATATAAATATTTTAAAATCCGCAACGCGTATTTGTAATGTGTTTCACTGTACGAGTTTTGAAAGCGACTCAAAAAATTAACACTAAAGGAAACATCCGGTCGAGTTCCACTCGCAACGTATAACAAAGCTCCAATTAAGTTTCTATACTTTAAATCATAATTCGTTTCTTCAGGTTCAATCGACAAGTTCTGCTCCATTGGAGTCTCATATTTCTTAGAATCTTTCAACTTATACTTTTCTGCTAAACTATCTATATATTTGCATTGGCTCAAAGTCATTTTCTTTAGCTCCGGCTTATAATCGATGTCTATTCCCAAGTATTGTTTTACTTTTCCTAAATCCTTCATACGAAATCTATTACTCAGCATTTGCTTGATGTTTTTAATCGTTTTCTCATTTTCTGAACATATTAAAATATCGTCCACATATAAACATATATATACCTTTTCACTATCAATGCAGCCTGTATACAAACAATAATCATACTTTGATCTTTCAAAATTAATACTTAACATAAATTCGTTGTAACATTCATACCAGTCTCTGGGACTTTCTCTCAATCCGTATAAAGCTTTCTTTAGCTTACATACTTTGTTATCTCCAACATCATAACCATCTGGTGGATAAATAAAAACTTCTGATTTGATTTTTCCATTTAAGAATGCTGTTTCTACGTCCATGCATTCTATATGCCAACTTCTGACACATGCAACTGACATCAAAGCTTTCATAGTTATCATCCTAGCCACAGGCGAATAAATCTCTTCATTATCATCATAAATTTGTTGAAAACCTCTTGCCACAACCCGAGCTTTATATCTTCCGTTTGATTTAATACGAAATATCCATTTTACTTCAATTATATTTTTATCCATAGGTTCATCAACAATATCCCATGTTTTATTTAGTTCTAAACTATTAATCTCGTCATTCATCGCATTTCTCCATTTGTTAGCCTCTAAGCTATTTATTGCTTCTTCGTATGTTTCGGGTACACTTGCATCACATACGTTTACATATACTACATGGTCTTTAAATTTTGCGGGTAATCTTATTTCTCTTTTGGGACGACTCGCTTCACTCACCTCCTCAACATTAACTTTCTTTCTTTTATCTTCCACATCTTCTATAGTATCATCATTGTCACTCAATGCTCTTAATCCAATGTCATCACTAGTCTGTGTTATTTTCATGTTATCGTCTTTGTTAATATTGCTTTCTGTATTCTTTTCTTCTATATTGTCCGTATCATCATCTCGAATTCGGATTACTTCTGCTTCAGGATCGATAAATGTAACATGTCGACTTGTAACAATCTTTTCATTTACCAAAACTCTATATCCCGTATCTGTATAGCCTACTAAGATACCTTGCATGCCTTTCGGATTTAGTTTCGATGTCCTTCTTTCTTCGGGCACTCTTACAAAACATTTGCTCCCATACAATTTCAAATATTTAACGTCCGGCTTCCTTCCATAAAATATTTCAAATGGACTTTTCTTCTCTATTGTATTTGTTAAAATCCTATTTCCAAGATATGCTGCTGTAAGGACACATTCTGGCCAATATATTTTGTTCAATTTCGCCTCTGCCATTAAGCATCTAGCGCGATCCATAACTGTTCTATTATATCTTTCAGCAACACCATTTAATTCATGTGTGTATGCCGGTCCGGGCTTTAAATATATTCCTTGTTCTCTTGCAAAGTTGTAAAAATCTCTGTTTAAATACTCTCTACCCCTGTCACATCTAATTTCTTTCACTCTCTTTCCTGTTTGGTTGTGCATTGCGTTTACATAAGTTCTGAAACAATCAAACACTTCACTTTTATTTTTAATTATACATACAGCCGCATGTCTGCTATAATCGTCGATGAAAGAAACAAAATATTTTTGATTGTTATAGCCTACCGTAATTGGTCCATTCACATCCGTATGTATAATTTCCAAAATTTCCGTTGCTCTCCGCCTATTATTTTTGAATGGTAAATTTGTAATTTTATTTTGCAAGCAAATTTCACATTGTACGTAGCTTTCGTTTAACTTCTCAGGTAAACCGTTCAAAAATTTATGCCTACACATTTCTTTTAGCTTTGAAAAATTAACATGTCCTAATATTCGGTGCCATTTCTCTTTCGTTGACATTGACATTACCTGTTCATTTGTGTTTACATATTTGTCACTACCTATTTTGCCTTCGAGTTCATACAGTTTGTTATTTTTCCTAGCTATAGCTACTAAGCTACGCTGCTTACTATATAATAGTGCTGTTTCGTTTTGAAACTTAACCATGTTGCCTTTACCTACTATACTGGATACACTTAACAGGTTTCGTTTCATATTTGGAACATAATAGACATTTTCAATTTCAATTTTATGCGATTTACCATTCGCATTACAATACATTATAATCTTTCCTATTTTATCTGACTTTAACGCAAAACCATCACCCACTCTTATGTTTACTGAATCATTTAATTTTTTATACTCACAAAAATACCTTTCGTCATTTGTAATATGGTCGCTGCAGCCACTGTCAAGAAGCCATATAACTGTAGCTTCTGTATTAGCTCCCGCTGTCAGCACCTCTACGTTGAAGCCAACTGCTGAATGTCCCGCTGTAGAATCACTATGTGAATGATTACCTCGTTCTCCTGTATAACCTCGTCCTCTATAACCTCGCTGTCCTCTGTAACCTCTATGACTTCTAAAAACTCGGTGGCTTCGTCCGCCACTTTGAAATCTTCCGTAGTATTGTCCGCGATAAGTATTCCTTAATTTTGGACAATCTCTTTTAAAATGTCCTTGCTGATTGCATTCATAGCAGATTTGTTTGTCCGAAGTACTAGCAAAGGCTTGTTCATTCTGTTCATTATCTGTTTCATTCTTTTTGTATTCTAAAATTAATTTTGACTTGACATATTCTACGCTTTGTTTGTCTTTCGGCATTGCGTCTACAATATTAATAATATGTTCAAATTTTGATGGCAAAGCCAAAAGTAAATAATTTAATCTTTCCTCTTCGGTGACATTCTCCCCAGCACTTATTAAATCATTAATCAGTTTTTCGAATATTTGAAAAAATTCTATAGGGTTTCCATCTCTAAACTTCGTTTCTAAAATTTTTCTTTTAAGTAATAGTTTATTGGCACAGCCTCTTAATATATACAGTTCATCCAGTTTCATAATCATCTTGTATGCCGTTCCTTCATTTATTATTATGTCCAGCTGTGAATTGCTAATACTATTTACTATATAATTTTGTGCCTTTAAATCTATCTTTTTCAACTCACTATCAGCCATTTCCTCTAATTTAACTTCATTATCAATGGCCTGCTCACAATTCTTTAACTGTAGCAATAACTTTAAACGAAATTTCCATTTTTCGTAATTGGTTCCATCAAAAATAGGCAACCGAAAATCATCTTTTGTATCCATTGCTAACTATTAGTCAACTCACCAATATGCTATATTAGCTCTGCTACCATATTAAAATAAACTCAATTAATATATATCATATTATAATTCTTCATAAAAACATTTTTCGTTTTTCACTGACATACAATAATCTTCCAACGAATGACAACACAATAAAAAAACAAAATAAATAAATCATATTTCGATCATATTCCATAAATTAAACTAGACTCTATATTTTTCTTACAAAACAACAAACCTTATTTCAACAGAAACTATTTATCAAATTGTGACCATTCTTTTTTTAATGCCTTATATTTACTTCAACTTAGGGAACAGTGCGAAAGAGGACGTCGTATTCCATTGAAAATATTTCGCTGACTTCAAGACATTATCAGATTATAGTTACCTATTCCACACTTTTTAATTACGTAATTTTTGAAATTTTGTGAAAAAGTTTCATCAAAATCGGTTCAGTTTTTTTCAAGATATGGACTAATACGTGTGACGGCCTGGCTTGATACGAGCTACGTTTTATTATGATTCTATAATATTATTTCAAGGGCTTGTTTTATACGTATAAATGAGCTCATTCACTAGTAAAATAAACTACTTCATGATACACAAAAAAAATATGAAATAACTGTAAACTGAAACTATCTTGAAGTCAGTGAAAGAGCACGTCGTATATATTAAAATTAAAATTATTATACCAAGCTGACATCAAGACAGTGTCAGATTAGAGTTATTTCATACTTTTTAGTGTATTTTGAAGTCGATTTAGTTTTTTTAAATTACTTTTTTTATTTCAATTACCAATTTTTTTACACCTTCCTATATTTAGGATCCTAACTAGGATGGTTCTAACAAGGAAGCAGGAAGCTACTTATTACACTACACTATCTTGCTTTCTAACTAGGACGCGGCAAAGAGTATAGCAACTATACTTAAAGCGGGACGGACGACTCGTAGGGATGTAACAAAGGTCGATTTAAAAAAAATATAACTATACTTACATCGATGTTCTTCCGATGTTTTAAGTTTTTTATTCTCTCAAACCGATCACACAAATTAAAATTTCAATGAATACAAATGAGCTCCTTTATGTTAAAATAAAACAAAATTGAACTTTATGTAAGTAAGTACCAAGTATTAATTTATAAATAATGTAGTACTTTCAATGTACGGATTATTTTTCTATTATTGTTTCTTGATTACTAATGACCTATACATTCATCCCTCAAAATATACGCCAAGACTTTAGAAGGGCCTTATATAATTATTTCAAAACATCGATGTTTTGAAGAACAATGTTACATCCCTAAACGTCCTAAATCGGAGCGACGCGATTACACTTTCCTGTTTAAGGAAGCAGAGCGGTTGGGACCTTCCTATCTCACTACTTAGGACACTAACCGTTCTTTCTGCGATTACACGTTCCTATTTCCTAGTTAGGATCCTAAAAATAGGAAGGTGTAATAAGTGCTTTACTCAAAAGTAAAAAAAATAACAATCTTGGTTAGGGCACACTATAACTTACATGTAAGTTACCAAAGACGTTATACTATATCGATATCGACGAACAACACTAGAGCAGGTATCGATAATATATTATCGACTACTACGCGACACTTCTTTGACTGTATATGTATTTGTCCAACCCTCTCCTCCCTCAACCCTGCCCGAATACAGGCGATAGAGACAACTGCAGCTTGAATCGATTATACCTATTTAAAATAGACGAAATCGCTATTTCGTAATCCCCAGTTTCCTCCTCCAATACTGGATCGATAAAATTTTTTTTTCGAGAATAAATAAAAATAATAATAATATTTTCGAGAATAAGAAGGGCTTTGGCTATGTCTGTCGGTTTTCCTTGTATTTTTTATATTCGTCCATTGAATTATTACGCATAGAAACAAAGTACACGCGCGAAACATATTCCATTCAATTGGAGCCATAATGGCTCCAAATGACCGCCGCGCTGTCAGTGTCAGCGTTGCCATTAGGGTACGCATTAGTACGCATTGCGTACTATTTCGTTAGGTAGCGTTCTCGGGTACTCTCCCGCCAATTTGCGTACTATTTTACGGACAAAGCATATAAAAATAATTAATCAAAATAATAAAGTTCAATACTTTTAATTTCTGTCAACCAAGTTTCAGCATAAAATGAGTACTACATACCCCGGTGTGTTTCTTTTTAAACATCGAGGAACAATTCCTTTAGAGTAGTAATACCGAGCAATCCGATTCCGAAACTAGTCAGTGATTTGTCAATGATTTTGAAGAGTAAAGACCAATCACTGCATGTTGTGTTCATGATTTGACCAATCGGCGCGCATATGTCCTTGAATTAGCCAATCAGAGCGCATTGGCGGTGGTGGGAAATTGGCGGAATAGATTGCAAAATGAACGTCATTGCGCTTCTTTGGGCTAGTTGTTCGATGTTTTCAAAATACGCTTTTATTAGCTTTACTTGTATGTATGTAATGGAATCTTCAAACTTAATTTTCATTGACTTCCAAACGTCAGATTGAACTGGAATTTTGCACACTTATCAAGTACCTACCGAATTTGGGACCATCGAGCTGATCTGATGATGGATTCGGAAGGTAGGCACTGGAACTCCATAACGGAATAACGTATGTTAGCCGAGTTTGAACTTGTTGGAATCGTCTTGAAATGCAGTTTGACTACATATGCTTTTCAGGGTCTGATGATGGAGTAGGAGGGTTGGCACTGGAATTCCATAATGGGGCAATGTTTCTTAGTCGTGTTTTGGCTTGTTGGGATTATCGTCAGATGCACTTTGATTATTTATGGTTTTCAGGGTATGATGATGGAGTCAGAGGGTAGGTACTGAAACCCCATAGCGGAGCAACGTTTCTTAGCCGTGTTTGGGCTTGATGCTGCCTAAATGTAAGCAGTTTTTGTAATTAAGTTTAATATTTGAATAAATATCGTGAGGCGCTTTTCCATGAAACCCAATAGAATTTCTTATTATTATTATGACGAAATATCGAAAATTACAAAATGAAAAGCGTCCCACGCTTTTTCATTCAAATATTAGACTTAATTATAAAAATTGCTTACATTTAGACCCTTACGGGATAGACAGAGAATATACATAGGTTCAATTTCATTAAAATTTAACACTTTTTAGTGCTGGGCTTTTTAAACATGTTTTTTAGTTTTTTTAATTATAATTTATTTTTATTCCATGTTCGTTCATCATTCTTTGTTACTTTTTGTGGTTTCACAGGTTTGGTTTTGCTCTTTCGTGGTACCTTCGGTTTCGGTGCGCAAACGTTCTTCACTGGAATAGGGTTGAAAATGGTAAATCATAAATGTGTCGACTCTATGAAATGGACTGTTATTTACGGGTTTTCTTTAGATTATACAGAATATACGCATTAAATTGAATAAGTGTCCGGTTAACATTCTAATATAATTCTGTATCTTATATATTCTTAAAAATAAAATTGTTGTCATCGCTGAAAATACGGTGAATTTCGACGCGAAAGATTTTTTTAAACGTAACTTAGGATTTTTTTATTGGGAATATCATAGCACTTTTTAATATTCTATTCGGTTAACATTTTTCTCAAAACCCTCTTCTATCCACAGTATTTTTTTGTGTTAGGTATTTAATTGCGTTACGTCATACTCGACTCTCAAAGAAACCCATTTTTTAGATTTGAGCTTAGACCCGGCCTTAATAAACATACTTTATTTGAGCAATAACTTGAATAATATTTTATTGACTGCGTACTCAAAACGTACTATTTTTAGGTTCTGTGCGTATCCTATCGTGAAGTCACTCTGGCAACGCTGGTCAGTGTACTGACTGGCGTTTTAGTCTGTGGAGCTCTCAGAAAAATAATAAATATGACGGTTTGTGCAATAAAATTGTGTCATAATTCATCAGGGAAGAAAGATTAGAATTCTGTTGTAATATTCCACAGATAAGCCACTAATTTTATTGCGTAATTCATCTAAAATAACAAAATTCAAAAATAAAAATACTTCACTCAGATTTCGAGCAAAGTGTTGCCAGCTGTTTGTGTGCAAATTTGTGTTGTTTTACGTAATTGGTACTGATTTTGTTAGAGTAGGAAGTAGAGTAAGTAATTGAGTCCGATAAGTTGTTTCTTTTACTTATAGCTGTTATAACTGAATAGCTGTCCCCCTCGGTTTCACCCGCGTTCTTGGGATAAGTAGCCTATAATACTGGGGATAATGTAGCTTCATATTAGTGAAATAATTTCGAATCAGACTGGTAGTTTTACACAGTATTAGTTTTACAGGTAGTTTTTTTTACAGAGATTGACTCGTTCAAACAAACAAAGAAAAAACTCTTCCAGTTTATTGTATTATAAATATTAATATTATATTAGTATAGATTCAGTTAGATATTATAAGAATGTATCGTTATTCGTCTTTTATACGATAATGATAATTAAATACCTACATACTTCTTAATCTTCTTTTTCTATACATCATATATGAAACCTATCATTACCAACAATACCTACTACAAATTGTACGATCATTCATAGCTTTGCACATTGTCTTGGTTTACTATGTTAAAATACCCGACATAAGTACTATGACACATAACCATTAAACTAGTAATACATAAATAACAGGCCTGTGTCTATGATAAATTATCTAAGACGCAGAAAATTTTAAACTATTTAATTAATTTTATGAAAACTTACTTCCAATTTCATTCACTAGTATCGGAAGGTTTATTTTACCGAAAAATTTCGTTTAGCTTGCAACATTACTCGTGCGCTTGTGTGCGTGTCAGCGAGTGTAATTATATGGTACTCACGCACACATTGGTTGTCAAGTGGCCTACGAGTCGCGAGGATTTTTGTTCGATACTTCGCTTCTAAGCGTAATAATTCAATGTATTCGTCTTTGTTTTCTGGACGTCTGAAAATGGTACGTTTTTGTGATTTTAGAAGATTTTTCCGGGTGACGAAATAGAATGTTGCCATGTAAAGAGTTTGAATCCAAAAACTCTAGCAATATTATTTTTAGTAACAAATTGAAACACTTACGGTAATCTCTCTTGTCCCCCCTCGTAACGCCTTCCTTTAAATACTCACTGATAGGTACTAACTTTAAAACTAACAATGGCGCCGAACGACAAAAGTGTTGCCAGTCTCGGATTATTCATTTGTACCTATGTTTTTCAATTTGTAACCGATCAATCGGTTCGTTTTCGCGACCCGAGTCGCGACAATCTGTGCATTTTATTAAGCATTTAAAGAATTTTACTTAGCTTCTTTTAGCATTTTTCCGGTGAGAAGTTATCATTTTTCTAAATTATAAAACGGCAACACTGTTCGTTCGTTCATTCCGCAAACTACTAAAGGGTGGTTCGTTCGTGTTAGCGATGGGTAACTAGCCGAACTTTCAATAGCTAGTCGTCTATATGGTGTAAAACCAGCTAGTTAGTCAGCTATTTTGGCTATTTGGCTAGAGCGGCGGCGACATAGTAACGGCTTGAATAATGTTCTGTTGACCACGGAACAAAAAAAAAACAAGTGGAAGTGTGAAGTGTCAAAATATGTATCAGAAGTTCTGATACATATTTCAGAACCGCTGTCGCCAAATTTCACACAAAGAAATAGATACTCACATATTGCACACCAATAAACAATTCATTTGATTAGTCGTTTCTATTTTAGACAATATTAGCTCAAGTCACACATATCGTACATTTAAAAATATATCTTCACTCTCTAATTATAAAATTTATTTTGCGATAGCGTAGAAAGAATTTACAACGTTTTGTAATCTACAAACAAACTATATTCAATTGAACGATTGAGTTCCGCTATTCCCCCATAGATGGCGCTATTCTCAGTGGACGCAATTATTAACTTAATTCTCTTTAATATAAGGTTGATAATTGCGTCATACTTCGATATATACTGTCACTCAACCAGTGCAGTGACACATTGAATAACATTATCGATACTGACCTTTGTGTGACTTGACAAAAAAAAATGTACCTATTCTACTTGTAATTAATTACAATCTAACCCCTATATGATTTCAGTCCGGTCAACTTACAAACCCAATTTTGATTATGGTTTGTTTTGGTTGTTTGACAGATTGACTTGATATTTGGTATACATTGTATACTGGATGACAATGCAAGTACATTCACTAAAAAGGCTTGTAATAAAATTGATTTTTGCGCATGATAATTGGGCACCTACTTACGCCACGCCGTGCTTGGCGGGCGAAAATAATTTGAATTTGAGTATGTGAGAGGAGGTAATATTATGAAGAGGGGAAAATGGTAAAATATACGAATATGTTTAAATGATAAATTTTTTTTTAAATTAAATTCACGTTAGATTAATTTGCTTGATTGTGAAAAACGTTTAACACAATCTTCACATAGTATAAAATGAAGTCACTTTCCGCGTGTATCTCAAAATCAAAAAGTAATTTATTTAGTTTAGGCCCACTTATGAACGTTAAGTTAGTACATACAGTTGAATTTACCACCGATCGGAATACATTTAAACTGAGAAGACTCCGGCAAGAAACTCAGCAAGGCATTTTATTGTGTGGAAGATCTTTTGATGTTACAGCTTTTGTTCCAGATACTTATACAATATACATTATTATGCTTATTCATATAATTTTCACTTAGCTAGGGAGTATGCAAGTGCTGAGAGAAGCTACTTACTATTAATTAACGTACTATTAATTATTCTGTGCTACAACCATATATTCTTGTCTTCCACGTAATGCTACCTTTATTTTTAAGCCTTGTTTTTTAATTTTATTTTCGAAAAGTCTTATCTTTAATTTCTTTTTTCTCGGCGTTGAACTCGTAGAAACATTTGTAGTATAAATATTTTCAATGTTTTCTTTTTCTTATTGTATTCCACACCCTACGGAATAAGATTGTACAGAAAAACTGGTAATAGTTTTTCGTGTCCACGGAACATTCATAAAGTCGTCTCATTTTTTTTTTTGGTTGCGTCTCGGAGTTAACTAGTCTTTTTGAAGAACCTGCAGTAGCATCATTACAACTGTATTGCTGAAACCAAAATAAAACTGTTGGTTAACCAAGGTACTAAAACAATAAGTTTGTAGAAATCACAGGGCTTCTTCTTCTCAATACTTTTGCTCATATTTTGTTCCAAATATGAATGTCGATAAATTTAGCATCCAACCAACCTGACTACATCACTAATTGAATAGCGAAAAACATTAAGAATAGAATAGATGATGCCATTAAACCTAAATGAAATGTATTGCAAAGTGATAAGGATGATTTTAGCTTGAATTTCTATGAAATTTATGGTGAATTGAAATAATTAGATTTTTATAGAAAAACTGATAAATCGTACTTACTGATAGTATGAAACACCTCCAGTATTAAGATTTTTCCTTCTACTATCACTCATGCACTCCAAAATTGAACAGTAAGGCATATTTACGGAAAACAAGGAATGTGACGAGACTACCGACTGCTAAGATACGACTGGGATCAAATATGCGATTGATTAAGCGTAACAACGCTTAATTGTGGCGACACGGGTCACGCCTACTTCGCACTCCCATTGTTTTTTCTGTTCCGTGGTGTTGACAGATAACATAGCCGTGACTATTTTGTGAATAGCCGCTTTTTGGCTAGTTATTAGAATAGCTACCCATCTCTAGTTCGTATCAGTGTTCGCAACCGTACGATAATTATCGTACATGTGCGATAATTTCATAACTACGTACGATGTACGATGGTACACGACTATCGTACGCAGATTGTACGATAATTTCCATTCTGATGAAAAATTTGATGATTACACAGATAGCCAATAGCCCAATCACAATTAAAGTTGTTTTTTAGTGTCGGCACCATCTATTGGCTCATTTCTTTCTTAGGAACATATTAGGAACACATGCTGTTGCTTCATGGCGCAATCCTGCTACTATCTTTCAATCAGCGATCGATATCGATATCGTCGTTCGATATGGTGGAGTGTTGGCAGTTATTGTCTTTTCGAATTCGTATATAAAATATTAAGTTTCATTAATATTTGTGTATTCTGTTTTCGCAAATATAGAATCTATTCAGTTAAACTTTAAAAAAATATGCTTGTTTTCATGTGTCTCTATCCTTTAACCAAAGAATTTAAAACGTCCAGAAGGATAGTCGCCTCTATGGGAACACGAAATAAACAAGCCATAACTGACAGTATTTAAAAGTAATAAGTTTAGGTAATTAAAAGTGTCGAAATCATAATACTTACACATGGAAGGTTAGTTTTTTAATTTTTCCTTGGTTTTTATAAGTGTTGTGACAGTATTTAAATACGCAAGTTGTCATTTTTTATTTAATCAGTACAGCGAGTATGACGCGATGACAGCCGTGCGCAATACGAACTGAGAGCGATTTGCTCAGGAGCCCCTCAAGCGGAGTGATATTAAATGTCATGCTTTAGTAAGGCGGACTATCCATCTGGGTAGAGGCACGATGCCCTATGAAAATCTTTGCCTTTAACATTATATTCTTCTGTATAAATTCGAGATGTTGGCGCGAACTATTCTTTTTTTTCCATTTAAAAAACAAGTTTACAAGATTTAAACTATAAAGTATTTGCAACATATTATTGTCACCTTTCAAATGATTTTTTTAAGTATTTTAGCCATTTTCCTGATGGATACGATAATTTTGATCCATATACGAGCATATACGATAATTTTACGGCCCTGGTACGATAGCTGCCTGGCTTCAGGTTGTGAACACTGGTTCGTATAGGCTAGGTAGGGATGTAGATTAATGAAAAAGAATCGATTAAATAAAAATCGTTTTAAATATTAATCGATTTGTCAAAAATCAAAATAAATAATCGATTTCTGCGAAAAAAATCGTTTTTTTTCTATTATTTGAAAATCTACATGCTTTTCATATTCCAATAATAAACCTAAGAGATTCATATTAACAATTTATCAGATTAAAAATCAAATAAAATCATATGAATAAAAAAATAACCAATTCAAAACTAAAAATCAAAGCGAATGTTCCTTTAAACTTTCTTGGTAAGGAATAAGGAAACCAAATATCATTATTGAAACTAATTTTAGTACCATTAAACGTTTTATATTAAGTAATAATATCCAATCCCAACATGGTTGTAATTTTGTTGGGATGAGCATCCCAACAAAAGTACTATTTTACATTTGACCAGCTTTAAAATAAAATACTTAAAACGATAATTACAAAAAACTCTACGACTACGTTATGGTCTCAAAACTAAAATATTAAACAAGTCTTTCGTTAATCTTTAAGTTTAAACTATAAAAAAATTAAACATAATGGAGGGTTTTATAGAGTTTGGTCACAGAATAATTAATAGTACTAACGTACAGAAGTATAACTTTCTGATAACAAACATGCGAGTTTAAACCTAGTTACAAGGTAAGTTACGTTCACAATACTTCGCACGCCTCGATGCGACCTTCGTTATAATCACCTACCGAACGTTGCCGCGCTCGTATTGAATCAAAATGCACCCTAAGTCCGCGCCGCGAAAGTCTGTATTATTTATCCCTTTGATATAGCCGCTTCTACTGTAGGGATAGGTGTAGTGTGAAAACAAATTGAATCCTTTGATATTAATTGGTAGTAGAATACACTTGACTGAGATGTAATATACATTACTGATAATAAGTCCATTATTGTTGAGTGTCTAGGTACTACCTATTTATATTTTATTACGTTATTTTTAATTAAAATCGACAATACCGTTTGGCTTTTTGAGCGGCTATACTTAAATAAAAATTCGAAAGAATTTGCGATGAATTAAGTACTTTTTGTTAGCGTAAGTCGCGCGTCAGGTGGAGCACGCGCGTGACACCTCAATGAATTAGCCGCTTGCAAGCGGCCGCGCGGCGGAGGTATATTTTTCTGGTCACGTGACAAGTGCGCCCTCCCTGGTTTGGTTGAAAATACCTGTCAAACTGTTGATAATTCAAACTAATTTGAACCTTAAGTACACGACTTTGACAGGTATTTTCAACCAACTCTATAAAACTGGAAGGAAAAAAGTCTCATTATTGTCCAGTCCTATTTTACATTTGACTAGTATTAAAATAAAATCATCCGTCGTATAGATGGCGCTGTTTATGAAAATTTATTTAAACGCGTAATTTATATAATCGATTTATTAAAAATCGATTAATATTACTATTAAAATCGATTATAATAAAATAATAATCGATTTAAATAAAAATCGATAATTTGTTAATATCCCTAAGGCTCAGCGTTGCCATTAGGGTACGCATTAGTACGCATTGCGTACTATTTCGTTAGGTAGCGTTCTCAGGTACTCTTCTGCCCATTTGCGTACTATTTTATTGTCAAGCCAAAAAAACAAAGAATCATGGTGAGATCCATACTTTGATTTCTACAAAAATATAAAACATTTTAGAAGGATTTGAATTACTTCCAATGTTGAGAGTATATTACCAACAACATCAAAGTCAAGGCCATTTATTCAATTTAGGCCCCAGACAGAAGGACACTTATGTCTTCGGTTTGGAACTCGGCCTTCAACTGAGAAGAATCCGGCAAGAAACTCAGCAGTTACATTTTTTAAATATTTTTTTTTTTTTTTATATTTTTTAGACTATCTATGTTTGGCTTTTTTTTCCAAATAATTAACAATAACAAAGAAAACATATACCTAAGCATAGATGTTACATGAACATGTTAATATAATTGAAATATTTTATAAACCCCGCAAAACATAACAATAACGTAATGTGTTTTGGCCGCGATTTGCCGGCATGGCATAGAATTTAGCATTTTTATCCCCGGGTTCTAAAAATCATTATTTATTTTTACAAATCTCGCCATGATTCTTTTCAAAATAAAAGAAGTTAAATCATTTTAGTTTCTGAGAAGCAAATTTTTACATGAACGGAGTACTAGAGTTTTTTTTTTACACCGGATGTTTTTTCGTAATTCCATGTTCCAAGTTTCGTTTTATCATTCTGTGTAAATGTTTGTGCTTTCGCTGGTTTGGTTTTGTTCGTTCGTGGTTCCTTCGGTTTCGGTGCGCAAACGGCACTTACAAAATGCAATGATTAAACTTACTTTATCTGAGAAATTACTTGAATATTTTTGTATTCACTGCGTACTCAAAAGTTAGATTTCGTACTATTTTTAGGTGCTGCGCGTATCCTATCGTGAAGTTACTCTGGCAACGCTGCTAAGGCTAGGCATTTGTTTCTGGGCGAGAGTACAATTTCGGTCAATTTCCTTGATTTAAATATTTTTAATTAATCAATTAGTTTCTTAAAAGTTCGCTTCGCTCTTGTATTGCGATTCTTCACGTGAAACTCAAGTACTCAGTTCAGTAATTGCAAGCCATTCAAATCAAATATCTGCCTCGCGTTTCGCGTTTACTACTTTTTTTAGTTTGTTTTACGTTGTTGCTACTAGGCTGTGCTACTAGTCTACTTTTTTCTTTGTGCGTAATTATCACGATAAGTGACTGGAAAAAATGGCATACCAAGTAAGTAATAAAGTTCTTTTCTTAATGACCATTGTAGGGACGCTGTTGGGCGGTTCCCAGTGACATCAGACTTATAAATTAGGATGGAGAGCAATTGTGTCCTTGACCTTTGAGTGCCGGAATGACAGAAAACTTCGGGAAATGGGAATCCCTTTGTATTCCCTAAAATTTATATTCCATGTAGAATAGAATGAGTATGTATATACCCATTATATACCTATGACCTATATACACCATACTAGTCTAGTCACTGGGGGATATAAAACTATTGTCGTGTGTTGTTTAGTTGTTTAAAAGTAATTTTTACAATCATTTTAACTTTATAATTTAATAAAAGAAATTCTACGGAAATCAGCAAGTTTGCTACTCATCTTTTTGAAGAGAAATCAAGTAATCTCTTGTCAATACTTTCCACCATCGCAACTCTGGCCATCGACGGGGAGTCCATCCTCACATATTGCAACCAGAATTGTTTCGAACTGTGCGGGCTCAAAGGAATGTCCCAGGATATTTATTTATTTATTTATTTATTTATTACCATCAGGCGGGCCGTATGCTTGTTTGCCACCTTAGTGGTATAAAAAAAAAAAACTCAAAGAATACTTTTTCCAGCGTGCACCAACCGTGGTAGGTGTTCCCAACTTTAATGCAGTACAAGATGCCGCTGATCTCAGAGCTGCCATGAAAGGCTTCGGAACAGATGAGCAGGCCATCATTGACATCCTGACCACCCGCAACAACATTCAGCGGCAGGCCATCTCTCAGGCTTTCACCCATGAGTTTGGAAGAGTAAGTATTTTACCTTACTTAATTTACAAGCTGATTTCTATACTCTATACATGCATAGATTTTTGGGTAACTGAATTAAAAAATCAACAAACTTTTGTAATTGCAAATATTGCATTAAGTATAGGGTATCTTCATATTATAGAATTTAAATTAAAATAGAAAATAGAAATTAAAGCTTTGCTTCTAAATTGAAACCTAGATCTATGACATAAGATTGTTGATAGTCCCATACGGCGTATCTAACATTTTGCGCAAGTGCGATTTTGATCCAGAAGCTGTATAAGTTAAAATGGTTCTGGATCGGGACTTTCAACAACAATAAGAAAATAAATAAGGATTAATAGGTCATATTCTTGAACAAGATTGATATTAAGTAAGTAGAGCTATAATTTCCAATGGACAACACAATATATAGACATTAATATAAAACAACTGTGTATGTCTTGTTTAATCAAGTGCATTGAGTTTCATGTAACTTATAATAATACCAAATTAAACATGTCCTGGCAGAATCTTACATTTAAAAAAAACAATTTTGGCTAGACTTGACCAAGTTTTCAATGTCATATACTATAGTGCAAGTGGCAAATCCTGTTTTGAAATTCTGACTGTAAAATTATTATTTCTATTATAAAAAAAAATATGTTATACATAATATTTATTACTAGTCCTGCAAGTTTACCCACATAGGAAAAATAATTTAAGAACCTTTCCTTAGTTGCACACACTATAAGTATAAGGAAGCTTTGTGAAGTTGAAATTTTTGTAGTAATATGCTTGCATCATAGAAATAAAATAACTAAGTATAGAACGCGAGTATCGCACAGTTTCACCCAGTACCAGCGTAGGCAGATGAGCTATGTATATTTATATTGATGAATATGTGACAATAGGGACGTAACTGCGCTGTGCTCCGAATTATTGATAGCCGCATAATTCATTGTAGTATGTATAGGTATGTATGTTGCTTACCTATTTAGTAAGTTTTGGCAAATATACCAACCGCATGTAAGCATACAATTAATATTAAAATTATAACGTAAAATATACAATTGGTAAATTTATTAGGTGCCTACGCATTTCGAATGACCCTGGATGCAAACATAAAAATACGAATTTTTGCTAATTTTGAGGTAACTTAGTACCAGTTTCACTGCTTCCTGATAACGTATCCAGCAGGGTTACATGCGCATGATGCGCGCCTTGAGATAATTTTCTTACCATATTATGTCGTGCGCGGTGAAATTCAGTTTGAAAAAGCGCGGCAGTTATTCATGTGATTTATACTATAGGTACACGAGATGATTCGATGACAAAATTATCTCACGGCTCGCATGTTAGCTTTTCAGAACTAAACTGACAGATGATGATGATGATGAGATGATGGATGATATTTCTGGCACATAAGTTCTAGATATGCTAATTGATAGGCTTCTAATCTCGTAAATTACTGAATGTAGATAGAATAATGAAATAGAACCATATCTGGTCAAAATGCATCTGAAGACGATTCCAACAAGTCCAAACACGGCTAACATACGTTATTCCGTTACGGATTACCAGTGCCTACTTTCCGGATCCATCATCAGATCAGCTCAATGCTCAATTAATGTATTGTCATCAGTACTTGATAAGCGTGCAAAATTTCAGTTTAATCTGACGTTTAGAAGTCGATGAAAATTACGTTTGAAGATTACATTATATGCATACATATATACGTACATATATACATACAGGTGAAGCTTATAAAAGCGTGTTAAAAAGCGCCCCACACCATTTTGTCACAGTTTTACCAACATAATTTTGTCGTACGATATGGTGACTAGAAGTAGGTTAACTAAAATCGACATCATAGATGTGTTTACATACTTAGTTACCTACACGTGAAGCTAATAAAAGCTTGTTAAACAACTGACACTTCAGTATAATATTACCGAGAAAGTAATGTTAATTTTGCCATTGGAATTTTTTGTTCAGTCTCAAAAAAGTTGTAAAACACAAATTCCGACTGAACAATTCAATTAATTATTAAAACCGAATAATTACTTTAATATTTAGGTATACTATTAACATTCCATTATAAAAATAAAACATTTAGTTCTCAAAAGGCCTACAACTTGTTTATGAACTATTAGAATATTTATCGACTGCAGTATCCGTCGCGCTACATCACTAGTCGCGGCGTGGCAGTGCGGGGCAGCGCGGGAGGCCAAATCGTGCCCGCCCCTCGCGTCTATTTCACCCCCGAGACGTGTAATTTAATTGTTGGAAATGCATTAATATTTCGATTTACCGATGAAAAGTGACATTAGATTTATACTTTGAGTGTGTCCTACTATCATTACTGCACAATCGAACTGCACATTTAACCATTTTTATCGGTAAAAACAAAAAAAAACATCCGAGCAATTCGCACCTGACGCGCACAGCTAGTACTCGACAACGACTACTAGCGCTTGCGGTGGGATCGTTGCCTTGTTCAAACCCATGTCTACTGTTCTCACTTGGTTACTGCCACTCTAGTACATTTTAATTCTATGGCTTGCATATAGCCACTGACCGGCTCATAAAGGACAATGAAGAAGCCTAGAGCATGCTTACCCAGAAGAAACCTCCTGAAACTCATGTCAGTCAGGATCATCAGGAAACACAGACGCCCTGGAAGCATGTTCCACTCCCTTGCTGTCCGCATTATAAATAAAGATGCAAAACGCCTTGTCTGTATTTTCAGTATGTCAATAATGTACAGGTGAAAATTTTCCCGGCATCTTGGTTTGGTGTAAAAATGGGGATAGTGGAAGGTTAATAATTCCTGTGCACACTCTAAAATATATCCTGTAGTTTGAGGTAGGTTCATCTGCCAGTTAGTCAGTTTCTCCTGCGTCTTCCGTGGCTTCAACCGCGTTCCCGGTATGAAGTAGCCTATAGCAATATTAAGCAATCGAGGATAGTGTAGCTTCCTATTAGTGAAATAATTTCGATCGATCAGTAGTTCCTGAGATTACCTTTTATATCCAAAATGTACCTACCTCATTATAATATTAGTGTAGTTAGATAGTATCTGCAGGTTTTGTTAAAAACCCTCCATTATCACATACACATTGCGTGTGAAAATTACCATAATGATTAATTTATCTACGAAGCATCAAGTCAACAATACATATAGGAAGTGACTCACGCACGGTCGGTGTGTAAGAAGTAAACTTATGTAAGTCATGGAGCTATTTTACTATCAAGGTCGTCATCATAGTGAATCATCAGCATCACTCAAGATCTTGCTCTTGTTTTAGAATAGTATTACTCAGCTGTGTTGTCTTTGAAATCACTATTTGGCTCCAATAAGAATCTTGTTGGATTTGATGACATCTACCATCATACTTTCGTACAATTCTCTAACACTGACTGACGCATAAACCTGGTTGGTCTAGGAACATGCCATTTTGTTCTGGAGTTATATAACGTAGGTTAGCACTAAGAAAGGATTTCCCGAAATTCAACTCCTAAAGGGGTCAAATAGGAGACCGCAGGTGAAACCGCGGGGCGGAAAGGTAGTCTCGAGATTTCGACATCTAATTCATTTAGTTTGACAACTTTTACGCTATATTTTTACTGAGGTATTGCAACCCATCTTTCATCGTCGTCTTTTATACAGCGCCAATCGCATCCTCGCTATCCGTATCGTCGGTGTCTGTGAGACTGCAATACCGCATAACTAGCTTTTCCCATAAGGAAGGCCTAACTTGGAATTAAATAAAGGTGAAAAATTGGTCTTTGTGGAAAAAGCTAGAAGTTACGCGGTGTTGCAGCATCACCACTGACGATTTATATTCTAATACTACTAAATATAAAAGTGAAATGAATTTACATATACAAACATCCATGATAATTTTATACGAAAAGCAACCGCGAGGCGGAATTTACTAGGTTAATAAAACCCTTATTCCCTTAGGACATAATTGAGGACCTAAAATCGGAGCTGGGCGGTCACTTTGAGGACGTGATAGTGGCTCTGATGCTGCCCCCCCAGGAGTACCTGTGCAAGGAGCTGCACAAGTGCATGGAGGGGCTCGGCACTGATGAGGACACTCTCGTCGAGATACTCTGCACTAGGACCAAGCGGGAGATCGCTGACATTGTCGCCGCTTATGAGAAATGTTAGTGGGCTTAAAGAGTCTAGAAATAAGTTGTACATTTATGAGCCACTTTTTAACGAGAATATTATATAAAAAACCACAGGCATATTGGTGGTGACTTCAGTAGCTTTTCTTCTTTCTTTCGACTTTCATAAGTGCACTACTAGGGCCTAAATTGAATAAATGGCTTTGCCACTGAATAGGTTTTTATTTTATATTTATCTGATACATACAATCTCATTACAGTGTACGACAGACCTCTCGCCGAGCACATGTGTTCGGAGACCTCCGGGGACTTCCGACGCCTGCTCACTCTCATTGTCGTTGTAAGTATACCATTTTTATACCATACATATGGTGGCTCCGAAGGTTTTTGATTCCTGCATGTAATGATTTATGACCAGAAAAAGTACTTTGATGAAATTAAATATATGCTTCGATTTTGACATGATGAAATAGAGATAACAATGTAAAGTTGGATTCATTTAACAGGCTTACTGAACTGAGGTTCTGCTGAATTACATTATTGTTTTTGAAAGATATTCTTGAATTCGTCTAAAGTAAAAGCCTTTAAAAATACAACAGTTTAGGCCTTGTGAAGGTCGGAACTGAAGTTACCGCCCGGTTCCGAAGTCAGCCTTTAATCGGCAAGAAACTTTACAAGCGTTTATCTTTACGAGTACGCTTCGGTACTTTTTGTTTGGTATCTCAAACAAAATTTGGTTGAGGTACCAAACAAAAAGTACCGTTTATTTAAACAGAAAAGCAAATTGGATTTGAAGAGTCTGTAAATGAACGAAAACCATACGATAAGAATAAAAATTAATGTTAAATGTAAAGATTTCGCTCACTACAAAAGCTTTGTTCAACTTATTAAATTTTATATCTACTCATATAATTGTATCAATCAATCACGGTATGGTGTCGTTCAATAATTGTGATGGAATGATAACTTTTGCCTCGGACTTTTGTAATGGGCGAATATCTTAATACTAACAAAACTAAACGCCTGTAGAATGTTTTATATACGGAATAGCTTTGCAGTTATTTTCTTTTGCACATTAACTGACTAAACAATAATTTAATAACGAATGTTACGTACGTAAAAATGCGTGTAATTGAATAAATAAAAACATATTTAATGGCTTTTTGTGTCGATAAATACCCCAAATGTTGCAAAAAATAGAGGAGAGAAGGCATGGATAACACTTACTTATCACAAAATTTTTATAAATGTGAAAGTAATCCGTCAGTTTGTTACCTTTTCACAAAAAAACCTCTATAAGGATGGTGATAAAATTTGCATGTGGATAGCCTATAACAGGGGTTCCCAAACTTATTTTAACTGTGACGCCCTTGGGAAGTTGCCATATTTTTGCGTCGCCCTGGCCTTCTTGCCCTACATTTACCTACTAGTTGTAGTTCTAGCCTAATAACAATTTGCCAGAAAAAGTCCAAATAGCTTTAAATTTTTTTTTAGATAATTAAGAACAAAACAAAAATGAAAACAAACAAAAACGATAAAAGCTAGCACACCCTTTTTATCTTTTTTAGTTTGGTATTAATGAGAAGGAGGATGTGCTTGCTTTTCTGAAAAGTTTCTCTAAGTGAGGCTCATGTTTCGAAATTGCCAGTCTCGTCTCTGTCTTTAAATTTATTTTCGATCTATACTTGTTCTTAATTATTGCAACTGCAGAGAAACCTGTCTCGAACAAGTATGATGTCACAAACGGTACTAATACCCTCAATGCTGCAGTGCTGATGGAACGATATTCTTGTTAAACTGAGTTCCAACATTCAAGTAGCTGACACAGACAGCCAACCTATTTAGATCGCCTCACGACGCCGCGACGCCCCACGGCGTCGCGACGCACAGTTTTGGAACCCCTGGCCTATAATATGAAAAGGTACAAAAGCTACTTTTTGAAACCGCAGGGAACAGCTAGTCTACTAATATTATAATTGTGTGTAGGTTTTTGATGAAAGACTCACATATATATATATATATGGTATTAATATGGTATTTTTTTTTATCTTGAGATAACATTAGATCGCTTGGAAAATATATATATTTTTTTCATTCAAGTAGGCCTTTACAGTCCTACAGTTCATTGGAAGAGAGCCAAATGTAGGGCAAATCAATAGTTGGAAAACATCGTGTTCATTAAAAATCCGTGGCATAGTGGATGAGTCATGGTGACAAACCAGCCTATGGGGTAAGGCTTAGGGCGGGGGCTGCACTATCGATCTTTTACTTTCGCTTATGCTCTATACATCGTGCGGCCTTGGGTGCTGTGGCATTTAGTGTTCATATTGTAAATATTGATTTTGTTTATAACTTCAAAAACAGTATGAGACACTATTATTTATGATAAAGATAAAAGATGATGATGACAGATTATATTTACTATTGTAAAACGGATTTGTAGGTATTTTACAAACAGTCTTAAATTTTCTGAAAATGTAAACGAAACATCTACTTTAATTATTACTTGATTATAGATTCATTGATATAGTATATTTAAAAATAAATACCGTTATTAATAATGTAATACGCTTTAGCCCACATGCTGGCATGAAATAAGCATCGAATTGAAGTCTACCAATTTATTTATTGAAAGTCCTTCGTACTAAAATGATACAACAAGAAGTATAAAGCCCGTGGAGTGCGCGTCGACACGGTTTTGTTTCAAACACAACTCGCCGATTGCTATGGGGGAACCGATTTGATTGGCAGGCGCAAAGGAGACTGGTGGTTATTTACAATTGATTTGAGTTTTGTAATCGGTTTTGATTATTATTTGTATTAGAAATAACAGCAAACTTAAAAGAGGAATGGCCTGCGATGCTGAGATTATGGGTTCAATTTTGAAAAAGAAAGAGGTAATATGATTTTAAAAGCTAATTTTATAAATATTTACTGGATTTTGAAATTAATAAAGATTTGAGTACGTTTCTCCTATATTCTTTTTAAGAATTTCATTGTTTTTTGTAATAAATCTCCGTCTGTTATCAATAGAATTAACGAAAATTAACATATGCGTTGGAAATCATATGTTTGGCGAGTGCGGTACCTCCGCACGCGCTCTCCACGGGCTTTATACTTCTTGTGATACAATATGAGCTGGGTCAAAGCTCGGGGCTTTGTGTTTTCATAAATTCTAAAGATTTTGATTTTGAAATGAAGTAACCGATTTCAAAATCTAGAAGTCATTTATAAGGCACTTATGAACGTTATACAGTTGAATTTACCACCGGTACAGAATACACATAAACTGAGATGACCGGCAAAAAACTCAGCAAGGCATTTTTTGTGCATCTTTTAATATTTCAGTTTTTATCAATGGTTCTTTAGTTTTATACTTGGTAGGAAACTAAGGTAGTAAAAAGCATATACGGCTCACTGTTGGTGACATTTGGTTCAAAATTATTTCACTACATACAACACTCTTAACTACATTTTTGGTAAAGGGCAATGTTTTATTAGGAAACGAATATGCCTACAACGCTTTTATATAGATCACATCTGATATAATTAAAATATATCAACCTTTGAAATTGGTTTATTCAAAAATTGTACCAAATGCCAGTCCACCCAAGGCTGCTAATTAGAGTAGTGGCTACGTGTGAACATAGTCGTCGGTCCGTCAGGGTGCTCGTGACGAGGAGTCGGCGGTAGACCTGGAGAAGGCGCAGGAGGACGCGCAGGCGCTCTACGACGCCGGCGAGGCTAAGTGGGGGACCGATGAGGAGGTCTTCAATAGGGTGAGTAGCTTTGATTACCAGAATTTCATGGTTAGTTGTTTTCTTACTTCTGAGTAGTCTTGTCAACTCTTATTGCGTTTCATCTCAACGTAAACTGAATCGTTTACGTCAGAATGTATGGAAAAACATGACATATGACAGAAAAAGAATTGAGTGACGTAAAGTTGAATAGCTATTAAAGTTTTTCTTTTATTAAATTTAGTGTCACTATATCTCTTTAACAAAGAATATAAGAAAAAGATGTAAGAATTTTAGTCCTGTCAAAGGAGTACGAAGAATCTTGTTCGGAGCCTGGCATACCCAAGGAGCCATTTTGTTTTTTTTTTTTTTAGTAAATTGCGGCGCACAATAAAATTTATATACATCGATTGGGGACACTCATACGAACAAAAAATTACTAGGGTGTCTATGTCCTAAAACGTCAAGTTATGTTGCACATGCTGGCTGGAAAAAAAATTTACCTGTATATGGTATATAATAAATCAATTAATAATTATTTTTTTATGGTTATTGAATTAGTCAAACATCGATATTTTTCTGCAAATATCTCTGTAACGTGGGGACACCCCAATCAATGTTGTATAGGTACCATTGACCGCCCCGTTTTAAAAAAAATACAAAATGGCTCCCGAAAGTATGGCAAAATCTTGAAACCCTTAGTCAAATTGCTTGTTTTCAACATAATTTTATATAATACTTGAGACATATGTATTGAATCTCCTTTTAGAAGGCCTAAGCCATCTGTCCCTTGGCTTCAATTGTCCATCAAACTAAACTAGCTCATAACATCAGATACTAGCCCACGAGAGCTTCGCCCAGCTGCGCGCTATATTCGAGGCGTACAAGAACATCGCGGGCCGCACCATCGAACAAGCCATCAAGGCTGAGATCGGAGGGGAACTCAAGGACGCATTGTCTGCCATCGGTCCGTATTATATCTATTCTATTAGAATTGTTAGACATTGTGAAAATATTAGGAACATGTTTAGAAGCCTGTTTAGCCCCGATAGGTTTACTTATGATTATTAAAATGTAAGAACATGTTAAAGATGAGGCTTACATCTTGCAATTGACTACCCTCGTCTTTCCTTTGGCATTTATAAAATTAGCTTTTTTGTGAATTGGTCATGTATGTCTGTTTGTTCTAAGTGGGTGATAAAATGATATGTATAAGTGTATAATTAAAAGAAGTATATTAGTTATACGGTCTACATAGATACAAGCTCTGCTTCTGCTTAGCTTGGAATCAGACTTATATAATAAATAATATACTAATAATTGTATTATTATATCTTAACTGCGGCATTCGTAAGTAAAAGCTTAGTGTAAGCTAAGCAGCTGTGTCATAAATAACCATTTGAGAGCTGTTATTGCGCCAGATTTAGTTGAACAATATCAGAATCGGTTATATTTAAAAAGCTGTGACAAATCATCACTACCATCGGATAATAAATCATAACAATAATACTCCCACCACCCTAAAACAATTTCAGTGGAGTGTGTGGAAAACGCATCAGCGTGGTTCGCGACGCGCCTCCGCAAGGCAATGCAAGGCTTTGGGACAGATGACACCACCCTCATCCGGATCATCGTCTCCCGATCAGAACTAGACCTGGACGCCATCAAGGCCGAATACGAACGCCTTTACGATAAGACCTTGGAGAGCGAAGTCAGGGTATGTACTCTCAGTTTATTTTACAGTGGAATGCGTCGAAAATCCCGCCTTCTGGTTCGCTCAGAGGCTCCGCAAGGCCGTGGAAGGTGCCGGGACTGATGATGCCGCGCTCGTCAGGATCATAGTCGGCCGGGCTGAACTGGATCTTGACAATATCAAGATGGAGTACGAGAAGTTATATGATAAGACTCTGGAGAGCGAGCTCAAGGTATGATGTTTGTTGGTGGTGTTTGATCCAAGTTTTTGAACCAATTTTATTAATAACCAATTCAAGCATACCCTTGTGCCAACGTATTACCAATGTTTGTAGTGCATACGTTTTTTGATTACTTGTTTTATCATAAAAATATAATGTATAGGAAATAATACGTTTTAGCGGTGAAAACACTGAAAATTATCTTCGCTTTAATAGTATTTTGATTGTCTTGTGATAAATTCTCTAAAATTAAAAAACCTTAGATGTTTTTAATAGGAATAATAATATGGAATCCCAAACGGAGTTGTGAAGTGGAAACTGTCTACTTATATACTGTTTCTGGCCAAAACTTCAATCTTTAAGTGATGGATCAAATACCGCCAACTAATAATTCCGAAAATAGTATTTACGCACAATAATATTAAAGCACATTATAAGCTCATAAAAGTTTGCTGCCTGCTCCTATGCATGAACAATTCTATTTCAATTCTACAGCTTTAAATATATTTATGGATTCTGTAAAATTATTACTTTTATGTAGTTGCTAATGTGATTTAATATTTCCAACATTATTTCATATGGCTACATTCTGGTGATTGGATAAGGAGGTGAGGGTATATGTTTAACTTCTATTTTTAATTATATTTGTGACGCTTTACAACCCATCTCTGACATATATTTATAGTCATGAGGACGTAGATATATTAAAAACTTAAATAGCTCCATTTCAAAGATATTTTATTGTTCTTACAAATAAACTGCTCCTATGAACTCAACAGCTAAAATCGCAATCGCTTCAAGATATGATTATATCATTATATATGCCTTAGTTCATCACAAACAACGACTTCTTGCCGATTCTTGCAGCGCCATGGTAGCGCATGAATCCACCTTTCATACAAAAGGATTGTGATAGGTGTTGAAATTAAACAAACTCCTGATTATCTTGTTGCATCTTACTGTAAATAACACACAATATTTCCAAAGACCACGCAAAGTATCTATGTAGGTATAATGACTATCACCGCAAATATACTAATCATGTCGCGTTTCTTCCCTCATGTCGCATGCGCATCGATCGCTGGCACCTGTCCACGCTTTCCAAAACAACGCTATCTCTCGGCAACCCCCGGAACTACTTCAATCTTGTTTCACGCGGCGCGGCAGCAGGGGGAGACTTCAGGGGACTACAAGAGAGCCCTCGTGGCGCTCCTCGGACCAGCCTAGGAGCTCCTTGAACATGAAAACATTGGTGTGCCTAGTTTTTGAGATTTTAAGATTTGAATACTGTTGTATTTTTTATGTGTAATTCTGATATTTGTATGTGCATCTAGATGTTCTTGCATCACAATTTTAATAATTACTATTTAATAGTACAATTTAATAAAACAGCTCAGATTTTAGATAAAGTAATAAGAAAGAATTGTATTCTACATTAAAAATTAATAGCCTAATAGAAGTTCTATTTTGGCCCACTCGAATAATATTTTAATTTTGCAAGGCTTAATTAAGTATTTCGCAACGAAAATAATTATATATTTAATTGATTATCGGACAATGATCTGTTTTTATAAAATTAAGTTCTATTTTGGCCCACTCGAATAATATTTTAATTTTGCAAGGCTTAATTAAGTATTTCGCAACGAAAATAATTATATATTTAATTGATTATCGGACAATGATCTGTTTTTATAAAATTTTATGACTGATTTAATTTTATTTCAAATACATATTGTATACCCTAGTAGGAGCTTGTGCTTGTGACGCATAGATTAAGTATACTCTGTAGACAGTTATGTGTCTTAGAGCAGTGCCTTTGTTTTATGATCTTCATTTCTATAGTTATCCCTTTTAAAGGGCAATATATCTGTAATAATTTGAGAATTAAATGCTATTAGTATTATAATTTATTGGAACAATTGTTTGATTTACAATTGAAAAATATTCAGCTTTCATAGAGAGTGAAATATTATTATAAAAATGTTTACGTTTCTTATTGGCATAATATATTTTATTGAAATTTATCTTTTTCTTGCATTCCATTTGTATGTTGATCCCTGTGCATGTCGTATTTTAATTTATTTTCTATTTTAAAAATACATTATTTTAATGGATATATATATGTGTTTTATTTGGGAGAGTTCGGTTTGGGTCGTCGTCGAGAGCGGATGTGTCCTGAAACATGTACTCAGCCTCAGCCCAGCGCAGCGCTACAAGGGCTTGTTTTTTTGCTATCTATGATTGATAGATAGATAATACTTTATTGTTACACCAAAACATATTATTTCAAACAAAACTTAAAACTAACAGTGAAAGTACAACAATGCTACAATGGGCGCTCTTATCATAAAAAGTGATCTCTACCAGGCAACCTTTGGATGGAGAGGAATTGAAATAAACATTAAAATACGGGGGTGTACAATAAAACCAAAACAAAGAATAAATTAATAGTAATAAACATTAAGACATAATTTTATAAACAAAATAAAATAAACAAATATAAACAGAAATTATAATAATATGCGTTCGATGCATAGACTCGTGCGCGTGTCCATCGAGTTTCGTGTGTGGATGTAAGCGTGCGTGCGGGATCGTCACCAATGAAGCAGACTTTGTGAGATCGTTCCTTATTACTTTTTCGTATATACATAAATATTGCCTAAAAAGCACCCGAGACGACGGCAGTTACACGACGGGATCGATATCAGAACCATTATGTGTGCCTCGGCCATTAATAGATAGGTACATAAGCTAAAACGTTCTGCTCTGGCTGCTACCCTCGGGTTGAAGGCCCCGGGTGGCTGTCCTTTGAAGCTGCCTTTGAAGCCGCCTTTGGGCCTGGTGTTGATGGGCAACGGTGGCTTGCGCCGACCGCTGGGTGGACCGTCTAGGTAGAAAGTCCACCCAGAAGGCAGGCAGCCTTCTGAATTGGCCGCTTACTTGTGTATTGTATACAGTATTATAATTTTTTTGCAGGGCCGCCGTAAGCGGGCGTGCAAAGCGTTCACCGCACTTGGGCGGCAAATCGAGCGACTCATACCTAATTCAAGTCATTGTACCCATGGCCGGTCGACTTTTACGCAGAGGGCGCGCATAGAATACCAACTCGGGGCGCCTAGCCCGACCGCGACCAATAGGCATTTTGAGAAAACATTAATTATCCTTTTTTTGACAAAACTCAGAGTAAGTAGTCGTAGGGCGGCATAATCGGTATTGCACGCGGGCGACAAAACAGCTACCGGCGGGCCTGTTTGTTTGTCGTATAGAATCTTATAAGGTATGAGTTTTGTTGGAGAAGGAATATGTTGCCTGCAGGTTTCTCCGCAATTTATTAACCACTTGCTTTAGGAAATCCTTGCTTATCACTTCGGAAGCAGTGGAAACGGGAACATAGTGCTTGTATAAACTTTGTGCGAGATATTGATTGATAAGGGTCAGTTTATCCGTTGGAGTATTATTACGTTAAAAAAAAAACGGCCAAGTGCGAGTCGGACTTGCATACATAGGGTTCCGTGTAATCAGGGCCGCGCCACTGTTCAATAATTTTTTTTGGCTTTCTCGTTGGTTAATGTCGGGCTGTCGGGGAATCCCCGTGACCCTACCCCGCTTGCGTCGCAGACATCGCATCGATCGGGTTACGTTCATAAATTCATTCAAACTCATGGCCGCTCTTTTGATTTTAACGCTGAGCTCGTAATTATTGTAAATTATCGATACTCCACTACAAATAAATATGTTGTGTAAGTGTAACAAAAATAATTTCGATAGCGGCGCCCCTATTATCTTGGTGCCTGTGTGCGCCGCACACTTCGCACACAGGGGCGGCGCGGCCCTGCGTGTAATATTATAACTAACTCTGCTATGAAAAAAAAAACGCCAAATATATTGAATGAAAGGTAAATTGCGGTTTACGATTTACGACGTATTAAAAAAAAACTACTTACTAGATCTCGTTCAAACCAATTTTCGGTGGAAGTTTGCATGGTAATGTACATCATATATTTTTTGTAGTTTTATCATTCTCTTATTTTAGAAGGACACACATTTTACCACTTTGGAACTGTCTCTCGCGCAAACTATTCAGTTTAAAAAAAAAAAAAATTAGGAACCTCAATATCATTTTATAAGACCTATCCATAGATAACCAACACGTATGAGTTTGATGAAAAAAAAAATTTTGAGTTTCAATTTTAAGTATGGGGAACCCCTAAAATTTATTGTTTTTTTTCTATATTTGTGTGAAAATCTTAATGCGGTTCACAGAATAAATCTACTTACCAAGATTCAACAGTATAGTTCTTATAGATTCGGAAAAAAGTGGCTGTGACATACGGACGGACAGACAGACATGACGAGTCCATAAGGTTTCCGTTTTTTGCCGTTTGGCTACGGAACCCTAAAAAGAGAATTGTGCGAGGCTGTTTTTTATAAACTGTGGCAACACAGTGTGCTACCACGATTAAGGCGAGGCCCGAGCGAGGCTGCCTCTCGTACTGTGTCACCTGTGTGCGAGAATACAAGATGCACATACATACAGTAACACGCACTCCTTACCAAACTCGTTACTAGTTGCATTCACAACACAACAGACGATTTCGATATACTCACCACCACGATTTTGTTTATCAAAATAGCTCTTTCAACCTGTCAAAAGTACCAAAAATTCTAATTATTAATTATCAATTTCTTTATTATTATAGTTAATGTTGTGTGACTTGGCCGTTGAACATTCTTTATACGTAAGTGGGTACAAGTACAGATTGGTGCAATGGTGTCATGGAACACCTGGTTTTGTACCCTTGTGTTCCCTTCAACGGCCAAGTCACACAACATTAACTATAATAATAAAGAAATCGCAGTAAAGAACCTTAGGCTTGGCACAACTTTGTCTAGATTTCATTACTTTTTAGAGATACACAAGCAGCTCCATCGAGACTTGGCTAGTTTTTTACAGAATGTTTTTGATGGGATTACTATGTTTCGGGAGGAGTTGCTCGCACACCCTCACGTCCCACCTCGCGAGGTATTTCATTCATTGTGGTAGCACATTTCAACATGAGTGAGGTACTCTTACAGAAAAAGTGTGCAGCTACAATCGTGCTAGCACACGTGCGAGGCACCCAACACTAACTAACCTATAGTCCCACAAACGTCTCTGGCCCGGTGAGAGAGGCGCTGTTATTGCATATTTGTTGTAGCAACAACCAATGGCGAATGTAAGGCACTGAGTGACTGGCGTCGTTAGTTCCTCTTTTGGCCACCGAGCCAGATAAGTTTGTGGGATTATATGTTTTCTTGTTTCAAAAAATAATGTTTTCTTTTATATTTGAAGTCTTGCATGTAGGTAACAAAGTTCACTGTAGGTACAGGCCTAGTGATTTTTGTAACGATGCCTGTACGGTACTAGCATATTGCAATACGGTACTAGCAATTTATTAAAAAGAGTAAAGGGCAAATCAAAATAAAATTATTGTATTCAAATAGACCTTCGCAGGCACTTATGTAGTTTGCCTATAATACGGTTTAGAAGGTTGCATTTGCTTAGAAGATAACAATCCGGTCGGCGCAATATGTACGCTTCATTCAATCCTTTCGCATATCATCTTTCACACAATCCATCCATCTCTTATTCGGTCTTCTTCCCGTATATTTCAAGAGTGACTCAAGGATTTTCGCGGTTACCTCGATGTCTACCGTGAACGCAGCTGAAATCGCGGTGATTAAATAATAATGCAAATCATCATCATAAAACTTATTTATTCGCACGCCAAACGCACGTAACAGCCATTCATATCATATTCAAAGTGTGATCTAACATTACAGTAGTATATAAACTTTCATAAAAATACTTGTAAATACCTAGTCAAGCTGATGTACGAAAATAAAACATTTAAAACTATTCGCTCGCGAGTCGCATGCAACCACAGCGATCAATACACAATTATATATTTCATACATTTTATTATCATCAAGCACTGATTGCAAAATATTTATGTGTGTTACCAAACTTGCGACATCTTATGCAGTCTCATTTGTGAAGCATTATTTACAGAATATTCTCTAGGGAATAACCACCTACAAAGGTTATGTTTTTTAACTCCAATAAAAGGAATCATAAATATCAGATATGTTTTTATATAATGTTATTTTACTTTCCAGTTATGTATTGTTACACAAAATTAAAAGGCTCTGAACAAAACAACTGAATTCATAGTTTTGTGTGAGCATCATTAATATTCAGCATTGACAGTAACAAATAATCGTGGCAACACTGGCAAAAGAAAACAAAAACAACAATTTTGACAGACTCTATACTAATTGCATATTACGATAACTACTCTACTACATAATGTAAAACTACCAAATAGATAAGAATAGATTTCTCAACAAAATCTCAGAGCCGACATTTTGTCCAAAAATATTTGTTGATATTTCAATATAATTTGGGAATTCACTCACCGTTCAACTTTGGCACCTCATTCTAAAAATAATATTAAAGTAGGTTAAATAAGCACATTCACTAATTTATTTAAGCCGAAATATACTTTAACGATAATTATTTTACTCAATCACTTTCTAATATCTAACTAAAATGTCGATACGGACTAACGGCGAATAAAAATTCACAAAAAACTAATATTTACACAACAAATTAAAACATCAACAAATAAATTCAACGAACTCAGCACATAAATACGAGGAACATCATTATAATAAGTCAATACAAATTACAAACATCGTAAAACCCTGCGTCTTACGACAAAAAATATTTACAAAGAAATATGCGTCAGTTCAGAAATGTTCAATAACCTGAAATTTAGGTACGGCCATACTCCGGTACAGACTATAGACCCAGTTTCTTAAATATTGCTACGATCATGTTCATACTTCTAAAAATGTGCTTTTAAACAAACCACGCAAGCGAATGAGGTCCCATTTCTTTTCAATTAATTTGTGCTCAATGACATATAACAGTAATTTACAATAATTATCTCATATTTAACTATACATTGTGCATTTTCTTATATTAAACAGATATCAGGCACTGATAATTTTATTCCATAAATTCGGATACGAAATGAAACCTCTATGCGATGAACTTGGATTTAGGATAGCAACATAGCATCTGCATTGTAATATCGTCGCCCATTTGGCGGGAATCTCCATTTAAAATGTGTAGTAAACGTTGGAGAATAACTACGATTTGTCTATTTTTAGTCATAAAGCTTCAACAAGTAACCTAACATATAAACGAGCCCGTCGCAACAGACCGTAGACACCAGACCAAAAACTGCTGTTTGGGCATGGATGATCGACAATTGTTCGATAGACAAACTCTCAACATACAAGTGATATAACACAAACTTGCACTCGTTTTTTGCTCCACATTTACCGACAGATAGCGTGGCACACAAGCTGTCTCATCACGACGGGAATCAATATTTTAATATATTTTTTCATAGTCGGGTCCGGCCAGCGCTGCAGCAGGAGTAGTGAGGGAAGCGGGAGGGCAAGGGTGGGGTACTTCATTCGTTGGGACTGAAAAACTTCGCTTGGAGCTCCTCCAGCGGCAGTACCTGCTCGTCGCCCAGGGCCGGCTTCTGTTCCGCTTTGGATTGTTCTCGCAGCTCTGCAAGTGATAGGTTATATTAAAAAAAATACTACTAAGTCGGCAAATAAGCGGTTACCGTAGCCCTATGGACGCTTGCAACACACGGGGCATCACTCACGCGTTTCCGACCCATTCCCTCCCCGATGAGCTCTGGCGACGTAACTCACGTGCAGAAACACAACATTAAGTTATTTGGCTGCGGTATTCTGTAAGGTGGAGGTACTTCTCCAGTCGAGCTGCTCCTCGAGCGAAACAAAAAGAAAAGTAAGTAGTACGTAAAAGTGTCATATGCCAAACTGAATGTTTAATAGACTAATTTAACACTATATTTTAGGGTTCCGTAGCTAAAAACGGAACCCTTATAGGATTACCCGTGTGTCTGTCTGTCTGTCCGTCCGTCTGTCACAGCCGATTTGCTTCGAATCTACTGGATCGATTAGGTTAAATAAAATATTGGTACAAATATGAATTTCTGTGACCCAAACACGGAAAATTAATTTGAAATATGGTGGTCACTTTAGAGTGACGACATAAAAGTTCTATACACTGTACCATGTGACATATCAAATGAAAGCCGTGGGACTCAAATTTATATCTATATATATAAATGAACGCCTATTTCTCCTGGTCACGCTATAACTCGAGAACGGCTTTACCGATTTCATTCACATTTTTATGAAATGCATAAAATAAAATTAAAAAAATTAAAAATTACTTCGTAGAAGGTTCTTACATTAAAAAAAATTAAGATAATTGCGCAGACAATTTAAGAAAACGTAACGGTGGGTTAGGATATTACGAAAACGAAGTCGCGTCAGGCAGCTAGTAATTATATTTTTTTTTTATATAGGTTTAAATATATTTTACAATTTTTTAATAAAAGTTATTTAAGAAACTAGATCCGAAAACCGAAACAATCGAGCCTAAAATTTTGAAAAATACAGAAAATAGTTCTTTACTTATAGATTACAGGAAAAGCTATAAGAAGTTTGAACCCACGCGAGTTCCAACTCGCACATGACCGGTTTTTTTATTAGTCGTAGCACAGAGTTAATATTATACTAAGTACAACAGTGCGTCAAAGCCAAGCAAACATCAAAAGTTATCGCCGTAACTCGCGCAAGTACAGCGCCCCGGTGGTGGTTGGTTAAGTAACTATGTGCTACAGGTCGGTTTACGAAAGCTGGCACGTTCACAGTACTCACACTGATGCAATTTCAAGATTTATACAGGATGTTTTATTACATTATTGCTTCTCATCGTCAATCAATTCTAACTGACGAATGCAAAAAAAGACAACTTTATATTTATGAGCAGTAGCAAAAGCAAAACAATAACTGTTTCCTAAATACTCATAAGCATGACCGCGCGCGAGAGAGACGGACTGACTTTTCATGATGCGCATGCATTGCGACGTCACGCCGCGTGCTTATTCACAGATCGAAAGATTTAAAAAAAAAACATACTTGCATTGCAAAATTTTTGATACTAGTTTTACACACACTTAATAAAATTAGTTTAAAGAATCTCAAATTTCACTGCTCTTGCATCAAAGCTCTATTAAAAGTGATTTAGCATTTTGGCTAAGAATTAAATTCAATCAGTCCAAACGATCTACCTTGCCAGTGGTGCAGCAGAGCGGTGTAGTGGTCGTATATATATATATATGTGTACCTTGCCAGTGGTGCAGCAGAGCGGTGTAGTGGTTGTATAAATATATATATATGTGTACCTTGCCAGTGGTGCAGCAGAGCAGTGTAGTGGTTGTGTATATATATATGTGTACCTTGCCAGTGGTGCAGCAGAGCGGTGTAATAGTCGTATATCTATGTGTGTACCTTGCCAGTGGTGCAGCAGAGCGGTGTAGTGGTCATATGTGTGTGTACCTTGCCAGTGGTGCAGCAGAGCGGTGTAGTGGTCGTATATATATGTGTGTGTACCTTGCCAGTGGTGCAGCAGAGCGGTGTAGTGGTCGTATATATATATATGTGTACCTTGCCAGTGGTGCAGCAGAGCGGTGTAGTGGTTGTATAAATATATATATATGTGTACCTTGCCAGTGGTGCAGCAGAGCAGTGTAGTGGTTGTGTATATATATATGTGTACCTTGCCAGTGGTGCAGCAGAGCGGTGTAGTGGTCGTATATATATATATGTGTACCTTGCCAGTGGTGCAGCAGAGCGGTGTAGTGGTTGTATAAATATATATATATGTGTACCTTGCCAGTGGTGCAGCAGAGCAGTGTAGTGGTTGTGTATATATATATGTGTACCTTGCCAGTGGTGCAGCAGAGCGGTGTAATAGTCGTATATCTATGTGTGTACCTTGCCAGTGGTGCAGCAGAGCGGTGTAGTGGTCATATGTGTGTGTACCTTGCCAGTGGTGCAGCAGAGCGGTGTAGTGGTCGTATATATATGTGTGTGTACCTTGCCAGTGGTGCAGCAGAGCGGTGTAGTGGTCGTATATATATATATGTGTACCTTGCCAGTGGTGCAGCAGAGCGGTGTAGTGGTTGTATAAATATATATATATGTGTACCTTGCCAGTGGTGCAGCAGAGCAGTGTAGTGGTTGTGTATATATATATGTGTACCTTGCCAGTGGTGCAGCAGAGCGGTGTAATAGTCGTATATCTATGTGTGTACCTTGCCAGTGGTGCAGCAGAGCGGTGTAGTGATCATATGTGTGTGTACCTTGCCAGTGGTGCAGCAGAGCGGTGTAGTGGTCGTATATATATGTGTGTACCTTGCCAGTGGTGCAGCAGAGTGGTGTAGTGGTCGTATATATATATGTGTGTACCTTGCCAGTTGTGCAGCAGAGCAGTGTAGTGGTCGTATATATATATGTGTACCTTGCCAGTGGTGCAGCAGAGCTGTGTAGTGGTTGTATATCTATGTGTGTACCTTGCCAGTGGTGCAGCAGAGCGGTGTAGTGGTCGTATATATATGTGTGTACCTTGCCAGTGGTGCAGCAGAGCGGTGTAGTGGTCGTATATATATATATGTGTACCTTGCCAGTGGTGCAGCAGAGTGGTGTAGTGGTCGTATATATATGTGTGTACCTTGCCAGTTGTGCAGCAGAGCAGTGTAGTGGTCGTATATATATATATGTGTACCTTGCCAGTGGTGCAGCAGAGCGGTGTAATAGTCGTATATATATGTGTGTACCTTGCCAGTGGTGCAGCAGAGTGGTGTAGTGGTCAGCGCGATGGTGCTGCTTGAGCTGCGTGAACACGTGCACCAGCCCGCGGTAGTCGTACTCCAGACCAGAGTAACGCGACCCGAACAACTTCAGACCTGCACATTCGAACAACATTCGCAATCACATTTGTCTATTTTGATAATAGATGGCGTCACTAGTAGCGCCATAATTATTCTCATGTACGTACAGGTACCCAACTGATATGACGCATCGTGAATCTTCGTTCGCACAGAAAAGAAAGTATGGCCCCGAAGATTAACGAAAGAATGCTTAAAACTTACAATCAACCATAGAATACTACTATAAGGTTCATAATACACTGCAGCTGTTAGTTCCGTCTCACTCGCAAGTCACGTCTCTCCGCACGGCGCGCGCTAACATGGCGGCAGCTGCCGACCAATAGTGTTTCCCGCGCTTTGAAAATGTATCTACTGCGCAGGTACATCGGTAAGCCATATTAATTGGGTACTACTGTACGCTATTAAACTCATGCTCTTTATTTCATTCTAACAGATACTAACACTGACGATTATCTAATACAAATTGTAGAAAATCGTATGTTTTTTTAAATTAAGTTTGCAACAGTAGGTGACCCGCGCGTTGTCGACCTTAGTCGTTGTTGTTGGTAGAGGTAATTAGAGCAATACATACTGATAGAAATAGAGCGTAGATACAACTTCTCGGCGGCGCAGTGCATGTTCATGTGGTAGTTGTAGAGGCTGGCGAGGTGCCCCACGCTGAGCCCCACCTCATAGTCTTCAGCACCGAGGAGCTCCTCCTTTATCGCGATCGCCTTCAGGTGCATCGTTTCCGCATCCTGCACATTTTATGACACGTTATTATAAATGGTTTATTAAATACATACAATGATTTTTTAACCAGAATCGCAATCAAAATGGATGGACACTAAAAAGCATAAGTAATTATTTGGGAACTTAAATCTGACTGTAGAAATTAGGTACTGTTTTGAAATCAGCAAAACAGAAGGTGTTCTATAGAAAATTCCATACTCTACAAATACTTCCGCATAATGTTTTCTGCTGCCTCATTCCGAATGCAAGATATGATAGTGATTCCGAATGGAATTCAAACTTCAGACCTGAACAGTAAGTTATATCAGCGTGTTTATGAAAAAAATATTTGGCATGGAAAATTATACAAGGATAAGTCACGTGATTGCTACACAAAAAGTGTCGTTGACGTTTGGTTTTTGTCTAGACATAGGTCTTAATAAAACAGAACATGCAAGATTTATAATAGCATTCAGGAATAATCGAATAAATGAGTGGTATATTCAATGGTGAAGCTGATGTGTTAAGAGAGCCAGACCTGAAACTTTTGCATGCTCTGGTAGAGGCGGCCGAGGTTCCCGTAGTGCTTGGCGGTCTGCACGTTCTTCTCGCCAAACGCCATCATCGAGAGCGCCAGCGCCGCCTTGTGCAGGGACTCAGACTCTTCTAGGAGACTTGGCTCTATATAACAACAACCATTTATTAATATATACATTAACACACAGTTTTTTAAAACCCCGAAAATCTCAAGAGGCCTTTGATAAAATAGTAATTTTTTTTTTATTTTAAACTACTTCAGTAAAATTTACGATTTTGATTAATTTTGCTTAAAATACTTTTTTTTATCCCGCGCGGATTGTCAATTGATTAAATCCTTTGACTGTTTGACAATCCGCGCGGAAAACAATAGAAATCAATTGTTATTTTTTAACCGCATGTCAAGGGAAGTGTAACTGAAATTATCAATGACTGTCCTTTACTGTTTTACTTGAGAATAAGTAGGTATATCGGTGGGAGTTGGTGGGTGTGGCTGTGTGAGAGTGAATGAGTTGGTGTGTGGGGGTGAGTCTGTGAGTATGTAGGTGGGTGATTGTGTGTATGGGTGAGAATATGGCTGAGTGTGTGTGTATCGGTGGGGTGTGTATGTGACTGTATGGGTGAGAGCGTGGTAGTGTGTGTGTGTAAGTACCGCTGACGTCCTGGCCGGCGGGCGTGTCGAGCGCGATCTCCTCCAGTATGAGCGCCTTCACGCGCTTCGCCGACGCCAACAGCAGATGGTCGGGGGGGACCAGGTTCTACAGTCAGAACAAATTTACTTATTAGCCTTTAATCTTTGTAATCATAATTAAGGCGATTACGTCGGATACCGAGACGAAAGCCCCGGAGGAAACCAGTAGTCAGTTAGTTGTAGTACCCACATTGCTAGGTCTACCCTCAAGTTGAAAATCTATTGCCAAGTACCTATCGGTGTGTTGTGTGTTTCGACAGCTGCACTTGAGTGCTAGTTCCTTCTAGGCTTTGTGTGCTTACTACCTTCGGCCACATCATCACTTACCATTATGAGATTGTGGTAAAAAAAGGCCTATATGCAGGTAAGAGAAAACTCAATAGCCAAAAAAAATACACATACCTCAATAATCCTAATGGCCTTCTCAGCATGGTCCCTGGCCTTGTAGAACTTTCCTGAGGAGTACTCGAGCACGTAGAGGGCGTAGGCCAAGTCCTCCTGAGCAGTCGCTACGTGCAGGCTGCTGCGGCCGAACACTTGCCGAAGCGACGCCAGCGCTTCCTATACAAATATATTCGACTCTATTTCAATCTATGGAGGTATAAGGATGACTTCGTAGCCGATGATGCTTCATGCCAATCATGTCACTGATTAGTGTCAGTTTGTGATAGTGTGGATACTATTGCAAACTTTATCCTTAACATATAAGGTTGTTTTTTTTTATAATTTTTTTTATTCATGAGCATCGTCAGCATGATTTCAGCATGATTCCTACAAAAACCGTAGCATGAGCGACCATATAATTAATTTTATTATTATAAAGTCGATATCGATAGTCGAATTCGTAAAATTCATAGCACTCCTTTCGTAGCAGATACAATAACTCGTAAGTCATCTCGTAGACTGCAAAACCATGTTATCGAGACCGTAGTAGTATTGTAAAGTAGCACCTTACGGACATATTTTTTGAGTTATAATATGGAAACTCTGTAATAGATGACGATAGTTACTTTTCTATTAGCAAATTTTTCGTAGCAGATAATAAGTCCATGCAGTACGGATATTTGAACTCTACGATTGGAGCAATAAGGTTTGATTGGTCAACTCTCGTAATAGGCTACTTTCCTGAAAGAAACTAATTATTCCGTCATTTACATTATCAAAAAATATTAGACACGTATTTTTTCTTTTGTCAATTAGACAAAAAAATACGAAGATATCGTGTGTTGAAGTTCCGCGTGACGTCACGGTGTGGTACACTTTTTAGTAACAAGTGACGTCACAATCCCCACTCCCGAACTTAGTCGCGCTTTATCTTCGTCAATTGTTAATTATTTGGTAAAGCAAAAAATACGTGTCGAATATTTTTTGATAATCTAACTGACGGACTAATTAGAATTATTATATTTTTACCCAGGCAACATCCCTATTATCTTTACTCGTGTAGTGTAGTGTAGTGTAGTGTAGTTGTACATACATCATATACGGCGACGCTGTGCGTGATGGAGTCTATGTTGAGCAGGTAGAAGCCGTAGTCGATGAGCGCGTGTGCGGTGCGCGGGTGGTGCGGGCCGAAGGCGCGGCGCGCGAGCGCGACGGCCTGCCGCACGAGCACGCCGGCCGCGCCGAACTGACGCTTCACCACGCACGCCTTGCCGCACGCGCGGAGCACCTCGATCGTTATCCTGACAATACGTCTC
>OX596243.1:15407395-15585441 GCA_951394255.1 Polyploca ridens
GTTTCACATAATATATTTAATTTACGATGACGAAAACACCAACAAGTTAAAGTAGAATTTTTATATTCAGTCCAAAAAGGTATAAACGAAGAAACGTCACTATCAGTCACTGTCAAAGTGAGATTCCAGTTGTTGTAAACATTTTTTGTCATTTTAAGTCTGACTAGATTTTTTTTTGCTGCGTTTATCACATAAATATTATCATTATAGACGATATCTGGCTTTTTAAAATTTAGTAGGCACCTGCACGTGACTAACAACAAAAAACAAATAACCACAAACTTAACGGAAAGAGCAAAAACAAACTTAACAATAACAGAAAACAAAAAATTCAACAATGAAATGCAATTTGCAGATACGTTTCATAACAGCTCAAATCAAATATGAAGTCGGCAAAATGTCGGCATAGAAATGATCAAAATGTTATGGACTTCGTTGGTGTTGCAAGCATTTTAACAATATTTTTTCTACAATGGTAACCTTTGTTTACCTTTTTGGACTGAAATTAAAAATTCTACTTTAGTGTAAATAAAAAGTACAGGTCCTCACTTGGGCGGCGTGTGATGGGTCAGCATGTTGAGCGCGCGCATGCTCCAGGCGTGCGCGGCGGTGTAGTCGCAGCGCACGAAGAACAACGAGCTGAACTCCTTGCACACCCGCGCACCCAGCGCGCCGGCGCCCCATGTGCTCGCTCTACCACTACCGCTATCGCTAGCGGTTCCACACACGCGCTCCACTCTGTTAGAGAACAGGGACGGATTAAGGTGACGGGCTTGCGTGGCCAATGGAAATTTAAGTATTGGTAGCCAAATTTTGAAGTACCGTTTTCGGGGCCCCGTCTATCCTAAATATTTTCTAAAACGCTCATAATGCAACAAGGTCGAAATCTTCAAATCAATAGTAATAATATGCGATATCTGAGAGCAGTTGCCCCTAGTAATGTCAGTGTACAACGTGTTGTCAATACCAACTAGGGCATGTAATATCGGAAGGTTTTTCAATTCCGATATTGATTTCCGATATTGGATCTCAATATCGGAATTCCGATATTAATATCGGAATTAGACATTTTTATTATAAATTGCACATATTCCTTATAAATTACACAGATTCCTATATAAACTGCACTAATTATCTTTCTATACTAATATTATAAAGTGGAAGAGTTTTTTTGTTTGGTTAAACTGGCTAATCTTTGGAACTACCGATCTGAACCGTTTTTTTTTTTTCACTTATAGGAAGCTAAATTATCCCCGAGTATTATAGGCTACTTTTAATCCCGGGAACGCGGGTGAAACCTCGGGGGTCAACTAGTTCGTTATAAATTTGGACTGAAAACATCTTCTGCTCAGTCAAGCACTCTTGTCAGAGGGGTCGTGGTTGAAATAGATAGGGTATATGGTGGGTCTTCAACGCCAATGTTCTCCTTGACTAGGGTTACAGCTTTTGCAATGCTTTTCCGGATCGTAGCGTTGCGAGTACACCCTCCCACTCTGGACAACAAGTCTCTTCATCGAGTGTTCGTTTCTGCATATGTAACCAAAGAACTTGAGAATTTGAAGCTGCACAGTCGACGAAAGCCTATCTGTTATTTAAATCTCCTTCAGGATCGCGTTATTGGTACGAAGCGTCTTCTGCAACACATCTCCAGTGCGTTAATTTTTCGGCTATCTTGTAGACTTAAGGACCAAGTTTCAGCTCTTTAGAGAAAGATCGGAAAGACCAGGCATCTCATAAGTCGAATCTTTGTTTTCCTAGTTATACTTCTGTCTTTCCAAATCTTCCTACTGCTGATCTTGTGATTGCACATCGTCTTCTGTCTGATCTCATCTTCACAGTATCCTGTGTTGGAATTGGTAGAGCCGAGGTAGATGTAGATTTTTCTCAGTACGTCCGTAACGTACATAAGTTACGCCCGGTCTATTATTAAAATTTTCATCTTATCTCTGTTGATTGCAAGTCCCAATTGGAGACTAGTAGTTTCTTAATGAGCCGAGAGGTCCTCCATATCTTCTTTAGTTTGGTTAAGAAGAGAAGTGTCATCATCGAGAGTCAAGGTGAGGCATTGGCAGTGTGCCTAGAAGTGGTGAAGGCATTCGATCGGGTCTGGCACAGGGGTCTTCTCACGAAGTTGCCAGCATACGGGCTTCCCGAGGGATTATGCAAATGGGTCGCCAGCTTTCTGTTCAGCAGATGCATAAAAGCCGTCGTCGACGGTAGCTGCTCCGATAATATGGGCGTTAATGCCGGCATCCCACAAGGCTCTGTGCTGTTCCCAACACTGTTCCTTCTGCATATCAATGATATGCTGTCTATTAACGGCATTCATTGCTATGTGGACGATAGTACAGGGGACGCTCATTACACGGGCCGTGCAAATATCCCTCGTTCCGAGGTGGAGGAAAGCCGCGAACGGCTTGTGTCTGAAATCTGCTGGTTAGATTGGTTAAGCTGGCATCCAAAAAGCTCGGAGTGCTCAACAGAGCGAGGCAGTACTACATCGGGCAAAGGCTGCAACTTTACAAGTCGCAAGTCCGGCCTCATATGGAGTACTGCTGTCACCTATGGGCGGGAGCACCTGGATACCAGCTTGGGACGTGCCATCAAAATTTTTGACGATCCCGAGCTCACAAGCGGCTTAGAACCCCTCAGTCTAAGGAGAGACTTTGCCTCTTTATGTGTGTTCTACCGCTTGTACAACGGAGAGTGTTCTAAAGAATTGTTCGACTTGATGTCCACGGCCACCTTCCACCATCGTAACTCTCGCTATCGACGGGGAGTCCATCCTCACACATTGAAACCAGAATTGTTTCGAACTGTGCGGGCTCAAAGGAGTTTTCTTCCGCGGACGCTCAGATTGTGGAATGAGCTCCCCGCCGTGGTTTTCCCAATGGACTACAGCATGGGGTACTTCAAAAAGGGTGTGAAGAGATTTCTTTAGGGTCGGCAACGCGCGAATGTTACTCCTGGTATTGCCAGCGTATAGCATAGATAAAAATATCTGATTCCGATATTACGATATTGGATCACTCAATTCCGATATTGTAATATCGGAAAAAAAGGTCCGAGATTCCGATATTACGAGATTCCGAGATTCCGATATTCATGCCCTAATACCAACATACATGTTAAAATAGCTCTTAAGATTTGCTGTACGACTGGAGAATCAGAAGAGGATAATTTAAAAAGGATAGTTTTATACTACACCTATTTTTGGGTATTTAAGTATTTTTTTAAACTAATCTATGCATTACCAAGAACCCAGCATGTAAGCAATCTTTCATAGATATCTCACATCTTATTCCCTCAAACACAGAGTTGCGAGTTTAGTAAATAGATTAAAATTATCATTGCCTAAATATACGAGATAGATAACTAACAAGACCTTATAGGGACTAGTCATTGACATCAAGTGTAAGAAAATGTATCGATAGGTTTAAAAAAGATGAGTATTATATGAGTATCGATTGTAATGCCAAATCTAGTTATTTCTGTATAAATCTACACTAAATTATAACCGATATTTTAATTCGGCCCGTTTTAAGCGACTGTACCGACAATATTCGAAAAAATCTCTACAATTACGCGTGTATAAAAAGTTATGGTGTTTATTTCAAAATACCATTCAAACAATATTCCACTCACGTGAGTAAGCAATATGAAATAAATTACCAATGCTAAGAAACCCGAGTACAGTCACCTTGTTTTTTTTTAAAACAAGTACTTATGTGTACAAACAAGGGAAGGATACAAGAGAATTTACATGAAAAATACGACTTAGTCATACGTTCCGACAATATGACGGTTTGACATGGATAGATTATAAACTATCGAAAATTAATACGTTATATTGTAAGCAGTATGGTACAGTTAACAATTTACACAGTTTATCTAACGTTGTCAAACCGGAAAATATAAAGCGGAAGTTTTTTGTGTTTTTTGTTTAAACTGGCTAATCTCTGGAACTCCAGTCAGATTCGAAAAATTATTTCACTAATAGGACTTTTAATCCCAGGAACGCGGGTGAAACCGCAGGGAACAGCTAGTCTGATATACATATACAACTGTCAAACATCTACAACTGGACCGCAGTTCCCTGCCACGATCGTCAAGCCTGGCGGAAGATATACTTATAGCTGTTCCCCAAAAAATGAATGCTTGTCTTCTGAAATAAACAACAAACTGACCTGGTCTGCAAATCTTCGTCATCAGTCTGTACCGCCGTGGTGCATGTGTCTGCGGCGGCGAAGGGTCCGCTGGTGAAGTCCCGCTCGAGGGCCTGCTCCTCCGGCACCCCGAGCAGCTTCAGCGCTAACGAGTATGTCTCAGCCGCTGCCGGGAAGCAGCAGTACGCTGATTGTGTGTTTAGTAATCTGTAGAGGGGAAAACAATTTATGTTAATGATGTGAAACTTCAAAAAGGGTGTGAAGAGATTTCTGCAGGGTCGGCAACGCGCGAGTAACGCCCCTGGTGATGCAAGCGTTCATAGGCTGCGGTAACCGCTTACCATCAGGCGGGCCGTATGCTTGTTTGCTAACTAAGTAGTATAAAAAAAAAAAAAATGTATTCGTGTACTCCATCTTTGGCAACCAGCTATGTGAAGAATAAGAATTCGCCGTCAAGTGAATCAGGCTCCACTTTTTGCTTAATTTTATTATTAAAACTAGCTGTGTTTCACTTCTTCAATAAACAGGCTAGTACGCAAAAAAAAATTCAAATCAGAGAAAAGCCCGTATCTATCTAATTTACAGACAGACAAAAGTTTCACAAAAATGAATGGTCTCTCTTACCTATGACAACACTCAAGTGTGAGCCTCTTGTAGTAAGTGGTCTGTGGTTGAGCCTGGCACATGTCGCGACACTTGAGTAGCACCCGTTGTGCGTCCGCGTACCAGCCTGCCTCGTTCAGAAAACCACCTGGAAACAATTTTATATGATGAACTGGGGCCAGATTCTCGCGCATTGGAATTACATTACTCGTAACTCAAAGCGTATTGAGATGCAAATATATCTCATGTTTATTATTAAATTAAGAATTTTTCTTACTACTAAGTTAGTAAACAATCAAGGGCCCCCCTGACGCTAAGAGGTATATACGACTCGTGCGTTGCCGTCTCTGCAAAAATCTCTTCACACCCTTAAAGTTGAACTTATGTGTGAGTGAACCTGAATGATGATTCTAGATCATATAAATCCAGAATTTTGATCCAATCCATAAGGAAGCCTCAACATAGAATTTCATCTCCATTACTCCTCCATGTGTTAAATGGAACCCTGATCGAGTCTGACTAAAACTTACCAAGTGCACTTACCTAGCCTGAGTCCAAGTTGTATGAGCGAGTCGCGAGATCTGTTGCCTTCACATTTAGTTAGGTAGCACGTCGCCAGTTCAGCTGAAAGCTTGGATCCGTGTTCTATCACTGCCTGTCAACAAATAACTAATAAGAATGGATTTGTTCTCTTAGATAATCAGGAAAAACTGTCCCAGTAGATGAAGATAGATGGAGGGATGGGCGAAGACCTGGTCTTGGCAATCACAGGGTGAAATGTCAGCCCTTTGGACAAACGATCTCTAAAAACGGCTGGACTAGGAGTACCAGGGTATCATGGTATCAGGGTAACGCATAAGAGCCTGGTTTGTGGCAAAAGCCCAAGTTGTAAGTATCAAAAGCTAAACGAATGTATTTTACCGTAATGACATGGACGCCTCTGAATATTTCATTAGAAACATTTCTATCAACGCCGACCCATCAGTATATTTCCCTCATATGCATATTTTCTCGTGACAGTTTTGTGCCGCAAGTTTATCAGCTAAATAATTTAAGGGATTAGTGAATAACGTAATACTTTAGCACTTAGCCCCAATTGCTATTTGAGGAAACTAGTGATGAATGAATGATGATTTTAACTACATGATTATTTTATTATGATGAATTATTCAATTGTTCGACGTGTTCACGGTCCGGTGTGGTCTGCATACATCCAGTGTTTTTAGTTTCGATTACACGCTGGCAGAATGACAACTACCGTCACCTACTGTTTGTTAATTAGATGTTAAACAGTTTCAGCTTTTATTTTTGTTCTGGTAACATTTAACATGACAATAGGTGACTGCGTAATGTAATGGATGCATACAGAGACCACCCGAACTGTGGCATTAAGAAAACATTTAAATCGCTGGCAATAAAAGAATTGTTTCCTTGTCTCGTAGCGTTGATATGACGTATAAATCATGTTTATTGATGACATAACGCTATACACATCAATTTGTTGAATTGATTGCGCACTGCATACGTTCCAATTTTATTGACCGTAGACATTATAAGAATAAAGACAGAATGCCATATAATTTCTTTGGTAAAACAGATGATGGAACACATACACATCTCGAAGAAGGGCGCTGGCCAGTCCATTTGACTGATGACCATAAGAAGGTAGCCTAATGGGCCCGGGTGCGGATGACGACAAATATTTTCTGTATAAACTGGATATAATCTTCAGGTTTTGAAACGCGTGTCAGTCTAATTCTTTTAATAGTCAGAGGTCGCGTCGAATGGCCTATTCCGCGCTACCGAGCGGGCGGCGCACGCGCAGCCGGCCACGTTATGACTATGACATTGAAATAACGACGTAAACATGCATTGTTTTGTTTACCAGCATATCTGTCTGTAAGTCGGGTTTATGGTTTGATTTGGATGGCACTTACATAGAATATGATGATGAATTATCCAGAGGCACAGCTCTTCGTTTTATTAGTATTTTTTCATTTTTCTACCACGATGGCCTGATATATGTGATTTTAACTATCCCACTGGTAACCTATCTTCTTAAATGTCCATCTCTATCCTAGTCTTCTAGTCATCCTAATGTTGGTATCCTTACCTGAAAGCACTGCAGTAGCCGCAGCTGCGAGCCTGTGAAGCGCAGCAACCGCTCGAAGATGTCCAGCTCTGATAGCTCCGCACCCAAGATGCAGAGTCGCTTCTCCTGGAGCATCTGGAAGGATTGATAATATAGAATTAGTATATGTCTACTACATTATGAATAGTTGTCTTTTCAGAGCGAACAGTTTATCGTTATATGGGCAATGGACAAGTTTTAAAGGAGATCAAAGAACCATGAAATTTGGAAGAAAGCTTCTTCATAAAACGTAAGAGTATACTAAAACATAAAAATCCAAAATTCATAAGGGGAAAAATAGAGAAACTAGGGAACACTATAAAACGAGTTACATTTTAAAGTCATCAACAACATTGTGTAATGTAGGAGGCTGTTAAACAACAATTCCTTTCAGTTCAGTCAGCTGGTGTTACAATAAAATACTATGTTATACACATATAGAGCTATTTTGTATGTCAACGAACGAGACGGTATATAGAAGAGAACATTGTAAAAAGTGACAGTTTGTTGTGCTTTGGTTGTGGGGGAAGTGAGGAACATACAGCAGGAAAAGGTATTTGGAATCAGTGAAAATATATGCTATGATTTATAGAGCAAAGTTAAGAGACAGTTGTCTTGGTAATACGCCTGGTATTGCGAATGTCCATAGACGATGGAAGCCACTTAACACTAGGTGGACCATCTGCCTGTTATGAACAGTTTTTTATAAATTTTCACTGCAACAACAAACTTTCAATCGCTTTCTATTTTTTTTATAGAATAGGTAAAGCGTGTTAAAGCCACATTTTTCTTCTATAACAACTAATAGTCCGGTCAAGTTGGCCCAAAAATTAGGGTAGGGAAAAAAAAAACAGATCAAAATTGGCAAATATGGGTTTTTTGCGAGCTTTAACTGAATATATTTTTTGCAAGTGTGGGATCGTTGAAGACTTTTTACATTTTAGTTATAATGGTGTTCCGAACATTCCGTACAAATTTTGAGCTCTATGCGAATTTTAGCACTTTGTCCGGAGAATAGAGAAATGTCTACTTTGAGCGGACTATAAAATATACGGTCTTTTTACAAGTTTTTATTTTAAATTGTTAGTTTGAGTCCAATCTAACAACAGAATTTTCAAACTCAGATTTTTTTAAAACTCTTTATCCGCATAAATATTTATGACACGTTTAGTTTAGATGACATGCATGTTGAGCCAACTCATTTATTATCAAAAGATTCTGTATTAGAAACATTTCCAAAAATCCATCGCTTCAGCTTCTCCCTTGTACCACTCAAGTATTACTTAGGACAATGTCCGCTTTAACATCGATAGCACATAAACAACTGTGTTGTTGGCCGTTGTCTTACAATTTGATCACATTGTCGAATGTTTTACATACGATGGACTTTATACGTTGGATGGATTACCGGACAGGCGCCGCGGGCGATACATACCTGGAGGAAGCAGGAAGGTAGTTATTACACTACACTATATTGCATTCTAAATAGGACGCGGCAAAGAGTATAGTAAATATACCAAAGCGGGACGGACGACTCGTAGGGATGTTTTCAAACATCGATGTTTTTAAGAACGATGTTGCTTTTGCATCCCTACGAGTCGTCCGTCCCGCGTCCTATTTAGAATGCAATATACTGCTATATTGGGTGGCCAATCGGTCGATCGCAACTATTGGCCCAGTCGATCGTGGCAAGGCAAGGATCTAATCAAGTCGGCCACCCTTGCAAAATAGTGTAGCGTAATAACTAGCTTCCTGCTTCCTAATTAGGATCCTAAAAATATGAAGGTGTAATAGTTATTACACCTTCCTATTTTTAGGATCCTAACTAGAAATATATCTAACTAAAGTAGTTACTTTATATTGATAGTACAATAAAACTGGTGAACTTAACAGGTCCAGCTTTGAGCCAGATCCCTTTGTCTAAAAAGGATACTTTTACTTATAAGTAAGTGACGTTGTGGCCGAAGGTAGTAAGCACATACAGCCTAGTGTGTGTGGTAGATAGCTAGAGGGGTACTACAAAGTACCCTATTAACGTGCAAGCCTTGCACAGAATATACCTATAGTATTCTGTGTTGCAAGTTTGTTGCTTTATTCCAGCCACAAGTATACAAAGATGCAACCGGTTACATTGATGTTGCTTTTAACAAAATGGATGATACTTTGTTACTCGCGGTACGTACGCAGGCAGTATAATACTATAGGTAGCGTAGCCCCCGCGCTCCCGGAAATATAGTGCATATTCTACTCATTTTTGTGGTTTGGCGATGAATTTCCCAAAAAACTATGGAGGCTATTAAAGGACGTAAAAATACCATTCAATTACCTTCTTTAACTCACTGGTGATACAAGTCACCAATAGGATGCGAAGACTCAATTGAAATCATACTTTACTAATTTCAATCAATTGCCAGTCGGCCGGCCAATGGTCATCAATGAGTGAAGTAATTGAATATGCATAAAGACGAGTCTCACGTGACCGAGTTCTAAGGCTTAATTTACATTGCCGCGGAACGTTACATAGAATGATGAGTTTTATGTTAATTGTGTAACATACAAAGTACTACGAGCCAAAAAAAGGTCACACCTCTTCCGGGGAATTCTCGCGCATTAGCGAGAAGTCCCTTAGCTACTGTCGGCACAGTCTGAGGAGTCGCGCGAAGGGGGAATCGCAGTTCTTCGTCAACTTCTATAGCCACAAGGCGCTGCCGCGAGAATTCTCGCGAATTCGCGCGCCTTTTCGTGTGATGAGGCAAAATTGACGCTTCCGTTCCATTCCGTTCCGCGGCAATGTAAATTGAGCCTAAGGAACCCTATTAAATGAACTAAGGAAAGTGGAGGCACTCTGTATAAAGAACACACAGACAGTTTAAGATAAGTTTGACGCAAGTGGGCCTTAGTGGGCCGTGGGCTAGGTATGTTGGGGCAGAAAATTAATCTTTGTGGATTTCTTAGCTATGTTACTAGATTAGATACCCAGCCCTAGGTTTAATACATCATTGAAAGAGGTTCGATTCATCTAACGATGCGATAATTACTCGTTAAACTCACACCTCACGAGAGCACATTTACCCGTCAATTATCAGCAGCACTACGTATATCAAACACACAGCTATACAGCAAATACTTACATAGTAATTGCACCATTGTTATCACAATATAAATCGTTTACAATTTACAACTCCATGTGGTTCTCATTTATAACAATGTATTTACTTAACTTAATGTTATTATTTTAATTATAATTTGAGGAAAATTACAAAAAAAAAAGATTTTGGCATTGACTTGTCAAGGAAGACTAAAATGCCAAAATCAATCAATTATTGTCAATTACTTCAAATAAAAATGTAACATATAACATTAAATACCTACATTCAATGTTGTTTTAATTAAAATTTGAGGAAATTCAAAACTACTGCAGTTTATAAAATAAATTAAAATTTATTCGTTTATGGTATTTTGAATATCCTTTTTATCACAAGTGCAATATTTTATTCGGTTGAAATTTGTGAGATAATACTCCTACGCAGCAGCTATATAACAATTTATTTTGTATGGTTTGTTTCTTTTTTTTTGCTGTGACGGCCAGTCTTTATTTTACTGAGAACACGGATGGAACCGTGAATCGTAGTATTCAATAAAATTTACAGCCAACATTTACATCGTCCCCATATAAACAAATTAATGTCAAATAACTAACCGGTTTTCGCGGATAAATATCGAACACAATGTGCTGACTCCATAGCCGGTAACAATGTACCAAAACCGGTCGTCACCCAACCTATAGCTATTTATTATCCGTAACAAACATTGTAGGGTTTTATGAGTTAATTTACATATTTTATAACTATGTTAAAACCGTTAAATAGCTTGTTACAAAGGACATTGGGTTAATTTTACAGTGTTTAGCGCAAAAAAAAATACTCCCCGATTGGGGTTGCACTAAAACGCATAAAATAATGAATGAGACTTCAAAACAGTACCTATTTACAGTATTTTTTATGTATTACGGGCTTGCGTTTGGCTTCGACTGACCCCAGGACTACAAGACTTTTATTATTCGTAGCCCCAGGAGGAGTTATGGCAAGGCCGAGGATGTAGCACGCTTACCCAGAAAATGCCTATTTACTCTGGCCTTGAAGACAACAAGGCATACATAGGTGACGGGAAACACAGACCCTGCGGAAGAGAGTTCCACTACTTTGCTGTTCGCATAAGGAATGTAGAAGCGAAGCGCTTTGTCCGTATAAGCGGGATGTCGACGTTTGGGTGGAAATTCTTCCGGCTTCTTGTGGTTCGATGGAGAAATGGGGATGGAGGAATTAAATTGAACTATTGTGCAAGTGTGCTACAGAATGGTCCAAAATAATATCCTATAGAAGACCAACAAACATGAAAGCTTACGTGGATGTTCAAGGTTCGTTAGTTTCGGCTTAGTCAAATAAAAGGCGCTACATCGCTATTGTCGAAAATATTTTTTGAATACTAACAATCAATCATTTAGTTTCGGAAAAAGTCGGTATCAAGACCAGAGTGGTGAATATGAAAGAAAATTTACATACTTACGGGAAGAAAAATAAGCGTTGGACTGTTAGGAACATATTGCACCGACCCTAAAATGATTGAATAGAGGGCTGCCCCATGACTAACCAGTAAACACGTCATCGATGATAATTTCCCCACCTTTGCTCCTCATTAGTTACAGAATTGATTAATACCTACCTACATTCAGTTTATTTAACATACATATAGAGGTAACGGTATCCGATCAAACATATTGAATTCAAATTCACACAGTACTATATTTAATATAAATATTTTTCATTGAACTTCTGTCACGCCTGTCATAACCATAAATATAGCCAGAATAATATTGTTATAATATAGGATTACATATTATAAACATAGTGAGTTATTATCTGCCTGCCCTATTTTATGGTTTAAGAATTTTATTCTCATAAGAATTTACATTCAATTAAATATGAGAACTTAATTAACAAATATAACCTAAGTTTAATATTGTATGTGAATACAGGGCGTGCTGATGCTATTTACATAAAAAAGTTGACAACACTGCACTGCACTGGCGGAACATTTGTTTTCTAATTATTTGTGATCAGTGCAGTATGTACACTGCTTCCAATCGACCCTTTTATCCCACATATCAGCATTTAATCACAGTATTAACTAACACCCTTTTCCATCGGGTTACTTCGTCAAATCTCGGAGACACCCCAGTGCTCGACCAATCAATATCGATTAGGGCATGTAATATCGGAAGGTTTTTCAATTCCGATATTGATTTCCGATATTGGATCTCAATATCGGAATTCCGATATTAATATCGGAATTAGACATTTTTATTATAAATTGCACATATTCCTTATAAATTGCACATATTCCTTATAAACTGCACTAATTATCTATCTATACTAATATTATAACGTGGAAGAGTTTTTTTGTTTGGTTAAACTGGCTAATCAAAATTCAAAATTCAGAAAGCATTTATTCAATTTAGGCCCTGATAAGGCACATATGAACGTTAACAAATGGCTCTACATCAAATCAATCTGTGGAACTACCGGTCGGATTCGTTTTCTTTTTCACTTATCGGAAGCTACTTTATTCCCGAGTATTATAGGCTACTTTTGATCCCAGGAACGCGGGTGAAACCTCGGGGGACAACTAGTTCGTTATAAAGTTTGGGTGACGAGAAGACCCTACGAAGTTTCCCAAACTCTGCCCATCCCAACTCAGCTGGATCCTTCTCTTGGCTTCCCTCTCAAAGTTGTTTCTACCTAATTGCAGAATCTGCCCGAGGTAGGTATATTCCTGAACAACTTCGAGATGGTGGCCATTTACGACGATTGATCTCGGATCAATGTGATCTTAATCATGACTTTGGTTTTATCCAAGTTCATGCCGTCGCGAGACTGATTCTAGGCCGTCCAGCATCTGTTATAGCTCCTGCAGTGACTAAGCCATCAAGACTATGTCATCTGCAAATCGTAAGTGTGAGATGTATTCGCTGTTTATGTTTATGCCCATCCTTTTCCAGTCCAGCGTCTTAAACATATCCTCCAATACGTTTGTGAACAATTTCGGGGATATGACATCTCCCTGTCTCACTCCTCTGCGTAGTTGGATGGGTTTAGACTGCTGGTCCTGTACTTGGGCACTCATGGTTGCGGCATCATAAAGACATCTCAGCACTTCGATATAATGATAGTCTACTTGGCATCGCTGCAAGGATTCCAAAACAGCCCAGGTTTCGACGGAGTCAAAGGCCTTCTCATAGTCCACAAAGGCTAGACACAGGGGCCGATTATACTCCTAAGACTTCTGTATAATCTGCCTCACTGAGTGGATGTGGTCTATGGTACCAAATCCTCTTCGAAACCCGGCCTGCTCCGGTGGCTGAAATTCGTCGAGTCTTCTGGCAAGACGGTTCGTGATGACTCTAGAAAACAGCTTGTAGAGGTGGCTCAGGAGTGAGATGAGCCTATAGTTTTTAAGAAGGGTTTTATCTCCCTTCTTAAAAAACAGAACCACTATACTCCCGTTCCACGCCTTTGGAGTTCTCCCGCAGTTAATGACCGAGTTAAAGAGGCTCTGCAGTTCTTCTTCTTCTTCTTCAGTACAGGAATTCCTCCTGCCTTCAGAAGTTCTGAAGTAACTCCGTCTTCACCCGGGGCTTTTCCATTTTTAAGCTGTTTTAGAGCCAACACAATCTCGTCCTGGCTGATGTCTGGTAGTTCGTCGGTATATTGTCGAGTCAGGGTGGCTCTGGAATCGTGAATGTCACGCTGCGTCTGAGAGTATGTGAAGCGTATAGCTGGCTATAGAAGTCTTCAATCTCAGCGAAAATCTCCGGCTTTGAAAATGCGGTATTGCCATGATACGTCGTCAGCTTCGTCAGGTGGCTCCTTCCAAGCTGCTGAATGAATACTTTGGACCCTCGGTTTCGCTCTATTGCCTGTTCAATTTGGCGCCTATTGGAGCTCCGAAGGTCATGACGTACCATCTTCGCAATCTACTTGTTCAGGTCTGACCGCTCTGACGAAGTGGCTTGCGTGCCAGAAGAAAGAGATATAGTAAGACTAAATTAGTTTTGTTGTAAACAACAGAATCAGCACCATTGTAAGTTTGTTTTTTAAACGCTCGTTTTTCTTGCTAATATTTTCCTAAAAACAAAGCGTCAAGCATTTTTATGGATAATGTACTTCGTATTTTGTTGAAAAAATACGCTCATTTTGAACACTGGTAGACAACATTGAAGTATATAAGTACTATAAAATTAACGTATCGTTAATTTTATAGCTCTAGGCGAACATACCTTGTGGCGCGCTTAAATGCTTTATTTAAAAACTTAAATAGATAAAAACATCTGATTCCGATATTACGATATTGAATCACTCAATTCCGATATTGTAATATCGGAAAAAAAGGTCCGAGATTCCGATATTACGAGATTCCGAGATTCCGAGATTCATGCCCTAATATCGATGTATTTCCATACAAAGTAGGTAGATAATTAAAAAACTTTAGCTGTTATTTATTTACGTTGTGTTTATGAGAAAGATAAAGAATTATCCTGTCATAACACGGTGATAATAACTCAAGGGACGGTTCTCGGGGCCTTGACATGATGATGTAAGATGCTATCACCAGAAGGACGGGTGGCAAGGCGAGGTCGTCAACAATTGGACACATACCTACCTATCTACCTGCTCACTTATCAATATTTTGTAGTGTCGAAGTTTGGTAATTTTGGTATTCAGTTCATTTGTGTAGACTCCTGGCTCTTCTTCGTCTAAGACTACATATTTTTAGGCATAGCTTATATTTTTTAGTTATGAACACAGATATTAAAAAAAGTCGGATATATTCTCGCTAATAAAAAACTGTGTCACTCGAGTCGGCCACCACGCTGTACGTACAAGCCGGCACGCACACATTCACACATTAGTTGAGCGCGAGTAATCGACTCTGTGTAAACGGCGACAGAGTCTAATTTCCCGCGGATTAGCCAACTAAGGTGTGTGTGAGAGGTGGCCGACTCCATAGACACAGTTTTTTGTTAGCAAGAATATGTCCTCCGTAGTCTGTGGTTATGAAGTAGTTGAAGTATCTAACTCTTTAATTAATAAAATTGTGGCTCAAATAAGGTAGCTGTCGGAATAAATCAGCATGTGCTTGGAAACAGATTTATAGCTAGGTAGGCAGGTACTACACAGTACTATACCACAGTGCCATGGCTTCCTCACAATCCTTCACCGAAAGCTCAAGCTCACTGTACGAATCCATAAACTTAAGTAAGATCAGGTCAATGCCAGTGTGGTCATCCATAAATACGTGACCATTTAAACTGTACTTTAGTTAAATAAATAGCGTCCACTAGTCCGTAGGTTTTCACGTATGCCCTAGCATAGATCATGGTGCTCATGGTCATATAATGGTGTCAGTGGACGGCCAATGCCGACAGCCGTAAGTGCAATCGACACGTGTCATCTTGCACCAAACATGTCGCAGTAACAGGCACTCGCATTTATCCGTAATTCCGCAAACATACTGGAAATTAAATTGCTGGGCCTCGCGAGAGATGCGCGTCCTATAATGTCAATAATTGGTTTCATTGTTACCGCGATCCAAACGGGATCGGGCAGGATGGCAATACGTAGTACTTAGTAGTTTTGCGCGCAGCTACGCTAAGGGATGTCAACACTAGGCAGCACAAACTCTCTCATAGCAAAGTATTCGAGATAATTATTCTTATTAAATTGTTTTGACATTTTAATAATAATAGACTGCTTCACAGTAAACAATTTGATTTTACGAGGGGTCGCTCAACAACCGATTCTTGTGTTGAGCTTGTTCAAAATATTTTTGATGCCTGGGAGAATTCGCGTGATAACTTCGGTGTTTTTGCGACTTATCCAAGGCGTTCGATTGTGTTCATCATGAGTTATTATAATGAAGCAAATACCTCAAAGCTTTGCATAGCAGACCCTCCCACATTGAAGTAGCTATCACAGGTAAAATTAGCTTACGAAATGATCTATATGCCCAGTTTGGCAATAAAAAAACCTACCATTGGTAAGCAAAACGATTCGTTTATGTTTTTTAAAACCGGGCATAAGTAGGTAAGTAGTCAGGGTTGAACATTGTAATTTTTTATCATGAAAATGGGTAGAGTACCTATCCCCTTTACTCTATGGTACCTATGCAGTACACAATTTCAATTTTGAAACGGATGGTCGGCAGTTTGTTTGAAACAATTTAATTTTTTCACTAGCTGGAATGGTTTCACCTGCGAACCCTATCTTGTCCCCTAAAGGGATACATTATGAAGTTGAGAACTCTACCTAAGAGGATGCCTATACGATTTCAAAATTCTGACCTCACTCGGTTTAGGCTGTGCGCAAGGATGTTAAAAAGAATCTGATATATTCTCACTAACAAAAAACTGTGTCGCACATTAGTCGATCGCGGGTAAACGGTAACAGAGTCTCGTTTCCCGCAGAATAGCCAACTAATGTGTGAATGTGTACGTGAGAGGTGGCCGACTCTCATAGAAAGTTTTTTGTTAGCGAAAATATGTCCGACGTAGTCTGTGACTGTGCGTTAATAGATCAATCAGTCAGTCAGGATAAATCATTACATACATATAGACATGATATATTTATAGATAGCGTAGTGCTGCGTATTTGTAGTAATTTGTACTGGCATATGTGGGCATATGTACATAGTACTACCTATATAGGTATATTTGTAAAAAATAAAAGATAAACCAAATCAATTGGGATCAGGGTTGCCTGCCAACTCTAGTCAAAACAAAGGATCAATCTTTATTAAATTTTAGCATTGCAAAGCATTTCTCATTTTCTTAATCTAGGAAATTAATGTTTAATTTCATTTAAATATCTAATACACCGTACGCGTACTGGTACCGTTACCATCCATTGCCACTGTCTGTATAGTTTATTGAAAGTCACGTGTGACAGCCCTAACAGGACAAATGTACAATGCACGTAATTATTATTAGTACATACGAATACTAATACATACAACGAATGTAATGGTGGCTAAATCAGTTGTTTCGTGGCTGCAACCGAGGCCACACTAACAAATGCCCGCCAAGTTTTCTGTCGACAATCATGGTTTATTTTGGTATACTTCCTAATATCCCTGTTGTTTCTGATTTATGAATTTATGCTACAGCCAGGCAATAATACAATATTCGCCAATAATTAAACGCGTTGCAGATGAATTAAACTGCTTTGTTAACCGTATTATTTATTACCTACATGATATTTCTTCTTCTTTGGTTAAATGTCGACTGTAGCCAGAAATACAAAGCCACGGATAAATTCATCTTCTAACTTTACAACTAATATTATAATAAAGCATTAGCCCCTTTGCACATTATAAGAAAATGTTATCCGACATTTCTTGTAGGTATAGTATATGTACGATCTCATATAACAACCAGAAACCTCTATGAATTTCTAGCTGAAAATTATAAAATTATATAATAAAAGTTAAAAATGAAAGTGACTGTTTGCTTGACTATCACCAACGAACCTTTTTTAATGAAAATTGGCAGTCAGTTAGCTTGGACCCCGGAGATGAACAAACGATACTTTTTATGCCGGGAAGGTGGGTAAAATCAAAAAGTACCTCACAATTAGGAAGATTATACATTTTAAGGTAGAGGATTGCAGGTGGAACCACAAGGTTAGAGCTAAAGTGAGAAGCTAGTCAAAATAATGAGAAACAATAGCAAAACAGCGTCAAATCTTTTGGAACAGAATACGTTCGCTGCTCGCGATGTCAAGTGTGGACGTACAACGAGCTTACAACGAGCCTACAACGAACGCGAAACGAATCCCTGTGTTCGTGAAAAAACTGACAATCGGGCGTAGCGCAGTCGAGCGCGAGACGAATGCTCGTTCGAGGCTCGCAAGTCCGTCCACGCTACGCGAACAACGACGAATCCTGTTCATTCGAGGCTCGGCTCGTGCTCGCTTCGCGTAGCATGGACGCACCATTTGAAAACCACATTCCTTCCGCTACAAAGTGCTACAACATGACCATTTCAATTATCATTAATGCAGACTGATTCTATCTATGTCTAGGTGGTCCTAAATCTAGGTCTTATTCAAATGTAACCACAACGAGACATGACTGGCCCGGCTGGCCGTCGACCTCGACGAGAGGAAAACAACAACATTTAAGAGAGCCCTTCATGGCCAACGCAACTTCAACGCAAGCATATTCTAAAAGCTTGTACTTTCATCCAACGTAATGTTTGACTGCGAAAAAAGAGAGACAGCATCAGAGCCGTCGGTTATCAGTCGGTAAATTCCGCTGATCACTCGCGGCCGCTTCGCTAGGTCGTCATTCATGATTTCGCATATCATAAAACTTGTTCCAGGAGTATACTTTTTGTGAAAAAGTAAGTTTGTGAAGAAAAAGTTTGTTATTTTGAATCTCCAATACATTTGCAATGTCGGATCAAGATGTTTTATTTACTTTTTACAATTTATAGGTACATTAGATATGAAAAGTTCAGGTAAAATTTGGGCAAAAACGCTGTTTTTCGAAAGCTTTTACTGAATTTGTTTCAAACAATTTTGCCTATATACAGACCTAGATATAGTGCACAAGATACATATTTGCTTAAAACATCTAACGAAAAATGTTTAACAACGCCATAATAAGTACAGAGTTTTTATATGAAAAGTATGGCGGGATGCCTGCTCTTAAGTGTTGCCACGTTAAAAAGGCGTACAAAGAACCGATTTTTCAAATCACTCTGAATACTAGAGCCATTTAAATCTGAGCAGGTACTAGGTACGCACTTAAATCTCCGCTGGTCAGTGAATAAATTATTGCAATTTGTTTATTTTATATTTACATAGCAAATAGACAATTAAAAAATCATGCAACTTGTTTTTCCATAGCTAAGGTGGCAGCACTGACTTAGATGCGTGCGCGATTAAGACATGCGCCGGCGCACGGTTGCACAACAGGAGAAATACATACAGTGGTGGCCATGTAGTATGAATAGGGAACACAAAAGAAGGTGTAACCTAGGTTAAATAAAAAAAAATATATATATTATATACTAAAATGTTCTGTATAAACTTTTCTTTTCTTCCTGACAGATATTTATGATACTATCAACTAGTACGTTAATCGAGCTAATATAATAAAATAAAAAAAATAAGTTTAATATCTGGGGGCACGGAAGTGCCCCCCGCCAAGACAGCCAAGCGAAGCGAAAGGGCACTACCTACCTTTTCTCGAAGCGCTTCGTCGATTTTTTGAACCCTCATAACTTGGGTTTGGATTGTTCTGGGGGCACGGAAGTGTCCCCCGCCAAGACAGCCAAGCGAAGCGAAAGGGCACTACCTACCTTTTCTCGAAGCGCTTCGTCGATTTTTTGAACCCTCATAACTTGGGTTTGGATTGTACTAGATAAACAAAATTCTCAGGATATGATGTCAATAGTGAACTTATTAAACATATTAAGTTTCAATAATATAGCTCTTATACTTTAGGTTTTATTGATATCTAAAAAACCCCGATTTCGTCACTGACTCACTGATGATCATCAAAACTCATAGGGTACTTCCGGAAGTCCTAGAAAGCTGAAAAAATTGGTATGTAAGCTTCTATTAGTACACAAACAACAACAAAATTATAAAACTTGGAAATTTCAAACACAAAAAAAAAACATTTGTGACTTACAAAAAGAAGTGAAATCCCACCAAAAACATTTTTATGTAAAATGTTGCCAAGACATATGGCTCGCAGTGTCAAAAAGTTATCAGATCTCATGTAGAGCCAAGCTTATAACTCTACATGCACTTACTCTACAAGCCCTAACTTCACAAACTCTACACACCGTAGTCAAAATATGTGGCTTGGCCGTTTCACTACTACAAGAACTATTGTATAACAAAAAACTAACAGTGAATACATTTTTCACCTTACTCCCATGTGACGGTAGCGAAACGGCCAAGCCACATATTTTGACTAAGGTGTAGAGTTTGTGAAGTTAGGGCTTGTAGAGTAAGTGCATGTAGAGTTATAAGCTTGGCTCTACATGAGATCTGATAACTTTTTGATACTGCGAGCCATATGTCTTGGCAACATTTTACATAAAAATGTTTTTGGTGGGATTACTTTATGTGTTCAAGTAACATTGTTTATTTGGCAACAGTATAGGATTGGAAAAATAATTAAGAACGAGCGAAAATCTTCACAATATAATTAAAAAATACACAATAATAAATGAAAATAAATTGAAAAACACCTTTTCGGGGATAACTGCTTTACAGCGTGGCGCGCGGCATTGATGCTGTTAAATTAAGCTTCCAATGAATTACGAGTTCCATTCTTGTAAAGATATGTTGTAAAGTTCGTTTAGATTAATACATTGTATGTTTGACATCTTTTTTTTCACGAGGCACTGTAAATGTTCGATCGGATTCAGATCTGGGCTATTTGGTGGGCAATCTAACACAGTTACAAGGTAGTTGTTGAGAAAACTAGTCAACAAGTGGACTGCATGCTTAGGATCGTTGTCCTGTTGGAATACTCCCATTTAAACTTGTAGCCCTACTTTGAAATTTCGTTCCCCCATTTGGGCCCCTTGTACAAGAAACAAATTATTATTTTATTGTCATTTTTAATAACGTTGGGTAATCAATATTTAAAATTTTCGGTTTTATTTCAAATCCGCTGTGACAGACGGACAGACAGACGGGCGGAGTGGCACCATAAGGGTTCCTTTTCTAACTTTTTGGTTTGGAACCATGAACATATATCTACAGAGAATGAACCCTACAGTTACTGTGGCCTCATAAACGCAATTATCATCATAGGTACTAAACAACAAAGTACATCAAGGGCAACAAATTAATAAACACGTAAGTGGCTACAATTTAAGCGATCTTATCACACCATCCAGAAAAATTATACGTATTAATATTAACAAACAAGCAACAGACAAAGTAGTTGTTGCAGACTGTGAAGGAAAGGCAATAACCGCTCAGTCAGACTGGTCAATAGAACTTTACAAGGTCAGTCCGGCTCCGAAACTGATTTAGATCTGTCGATCGATCAACTTTGTAACGATGAATGATCTAGGTGATTCTATTAAGCCTGTTGTTGATTACAATGTTGTAATACATAAGTTCATTTCAGTTATAACGGGCACAGGCGGTTACGGAGGTTTATAATTGGATGGAAAGATGATGTCATATAGTAGCCTTCATTAGTAATTATCTAGACCAGGGTTTCCCAACAATTTTCTAGGGCGGACCCGTAGCGCCACCTTAACATATCTGCGGACTCCTAAAAAGAAAACAACAAAAAACCGCTTTTATATTCTTATTTGCTTTTTGCGACTAAAATAGTAATGTTTGGATTGATGTTGCTCAGTTGGATCCTTAATTCTGCCTCTTGTAGTCTAGGTATTTATGTATTTATTTTAGACTTTTTTACTTTTAGAATTTTGTAATTCGAAACATCTATTGACTGTGTGCAAGTAGACCGAGAGATCCCAGGGCCGCCAAACATTATTTATTTTCTGACGGATAAAATGTATAGAATTGAGTAGTGTTAGTACGTGGGTACTTCAAACGTTTGAGTACCTGCTAACTTGTCCCGTCAGTAAATTTTCAGGTACGTACTTTTCTTAAATTCTTCGAGCTAATTTTTATTTATGATACTCAAAGAACTATTTCAATACTTTTTGCAAGCAGCCAGACCAATCGTAGCAGTCAAACATCCCCTAAACATAATTAAACATTCCAAAGGGCGTAGCGAGGTACGGGCAGGGAGGGGCGGCTGCCCCCTCTTAGAAGAGCGGCCATTCGCTGGTAAACTGTAATTCTGATGAGCTTCATAGCTTGCGACGCTTCTTATAAGACCTAAGAAACTAACAGGCTTGAAGGATGGCTTGTGAAATCCAACAATACAGGATGTGATATAAGGATAATAATCTAGGATTTTCTTTGTCTGTGTCATTTTCATTTGTAGCCGATGAAGAGCGCTGATATTCAACAACAAATCCAATTTTAAATGGCATCAATTCATAGATACAATTATTGTAAAACCTCAATTGATACTGAATCGTATCGGCTGTCGCAGAATTTGATATCACCCACATAAATGGAGTAACGACATGAGCCGTACGTGCGACAGCCACGACCTTGACCTGGGAGGCTTGCACAACTGAGCACCACGACGAAGCAGGTCAACGACCCACAATTGTAATGTCTTCATGGATGAGAGAGATCGGCGGCATTCGGAATTGCCTTGAGATCAGCCTAGCCAGATAATTCTCGGCAAATAACTGTGGTTTGTGATTACATTGTAAGCATTCGGGTTTATTGCTGAGGTATCCGACGGAATACAAGCATCTTTTACGATTCAACAACCAAATTTATAACAATACAATCGAAAAGATCAGAGGAGAGTTGATTTTCTGGAAATTTCAGACGATCGTGAAAAATACAAGATAGTTTTGAGTGATACAGAGTCATTGGACAATCTTGAAGGAATCATTCAATTGAGATGAAGGTATGGAAAATTTGCAATTGAGTTCATGAATACAAAATGAACTCATTGTCACGATGGAGCGTTTATATTGAGTAACAAGCCAGCTCTTGTTGTACGTTCAATTTTACGCAGGTCAACGGTCAATCAAATGCTTGATACACAGGTTGATAAAGTGATTTTTCCAGAACATTCAAGCACAATCTATAAGTCATCGATTAATTTTTTTTTTATTAACATACTGTTAGTGAATATTGATGTGAAGACAAGGTTTTATTTGTAGTTTAGGAATCTTTCTGGTCTTACGTCACTATGAATCAGGTACCTACACCTCCATGAGTTATTTTCATTAGATAGGTTTGACGTTAAAGATAATTTACGTCGCGACGCAGATCTGTTAGATGTTATGGAATGATGTAATTAGTTCAAACGTGTACGTAGATGGATACATGTAAGTCTAACTGAGTCATAGTCTTATGGATAAATACTGCTTTTTTATAAATACTTTCAGGAAAGAAGAAAGAAAGAAAGAAAAGCATTTTATTTTTGCGCGCCATTCGACGCAGACATTAAATAACAGGAGTGACCAGCATACACGTAACACATCAATTAAATTTAATAATAATGTAAAAGATTTTGAAAAGACATTTGTAAACTCTTCTCCGCTTAAATGTAGAGTCACCGTATAAGATATTCAATAGAAGCTGAACTTGATTCCGCATCTAAAAGTAATTGAATCGCATAGGGCCATCAATGATTGACATTGTATTTATTGACGCCAAACCCAGACATATAGTGACATGAGCTGACAACGTCAGTGCTCATGATAATTCCGCAGTCAATACGACAGATTTGACGCATTGTATTCCTGAACTAGGTCTGAATGCGGACGTGCCTGTAGTACATAATACAGAGCATAATGAATACATAACAGAGGCATATTGCGACACCGGGCGTTATCGTATCGTGCGTGACCCGTTTTGAGCTCAGTAAGCAATTGTACAATGAACTTCCTCATGATTCGATTAAATCGTATAGGTATTTGTCATTTTTTTGCATATCGCTATGAAGTCACATGTTGGTTTGATGGGTTTCGATTATGCGTTATTGACATTTCATATTTCAGTGTCAGCTTAATTAAAAAGAACAATAAATGCATTAACATTCAAATTCTCCTAATGCTTCTATATCTATAAGGTATCACCTATCTAAGGCCTTTAAATACTTCCTTACATCATGTTGGAGTTTTGCAGGATTTTTTTCTTAGAAACTGTCTGCAAAATAACTTATAGCTACTGCCAACTGGTCACTTATCAGTAAAGTCAACGACCTACCGAACATTACCAGCACAAAAACATTTGTCTGTTTTCTCAACGAGCCGGAGATGGTGGCAAACTAACTTAACCTAGCACACATAATTAGCAAACATAATTGCGTCTAGCGATCACCGTGTTCACAAACATGGTCGCACGCAAGTGTGCAAGCGGGCCACCGGGTTACCGCGTTGCCAGAACCTATAATGCGTAGTGCATACTGCCTAGATGCAACCTAGTCTAGACTTGTGTGAAACGCATGGCACACATAGCTAAACTATACGGGCTGGCAGTTAAGCATGGATGGCTCAATAACCACTAACTAGTCGGTAATTTGTCTAATGCGAGACCTCCCTCGATGCATACACCGTGTCATACAATAGTCTTGCTTGATTGCCCAAGAAATTCATTGCCAGAATAGTAAAGAACTAGATCAGGTTATAGAAAGTTGTATTTTTTATGAAGAAAACGTTACTAGAAGGAAAATATACAATTTATTGTGCAAATTAACGAGCAACTAGAAAATGAGTCGACTTGAGAAACTGAGCAACTCAAATATAACAAGCAAGTCTTCCCTTCACCATAGAGATAAATATAAAATAACATAACTCGAGATGTAGGACTGGGATCGTCCTCACCTCACAACCTCGTTTGAAGCTAGCTGCATTCGCAACTAGCTTACTAAACGGGCACAGCATGTCATTGCGCTAATTGAAATTAATATGAGCAATCTTATAAATAACCAGCAACGTTTTCAAACGACCTGTACTAGTTTATATTGCACAAAAAGTTGCGCCTTACATACATAGTTGCAGAAAACCAACTGATTCCAACCGTAAAGGTGAAAAAAAAGAATGTAATAGTTTTCTATCACGCCTTAAATGGAAGTCAGCGGAACGGGTTTCATCAAAGCTCACGTTATTTCTTACACTGTGCTTACATTGTTTCACCCCTATGCTTGTATGTAAATGGAGAAATAAAAGCAGTAATGAGCGGTTGGGTATTGCAACTGGGCATGGAGGATGGAGCGAAAATTCTTCCCACCCGGTTGAGAAAAAGTAACTTCGTAATTTTATTGTAATTGGATATCGATTGGACAAATTGATGGATAGAATCAGCTTGTTGAAGAACGAATATCACAGTTTACAAAATAAAGCTAGCAAGGCCGTGTTTATGAATGTACAATTTTAACTCTTTTCAAAGATGCTATTACTAAATTCTATTTACAGGAACATAACCTATTTAAATAGGAAATTGCGAGCGCATTATCAAGAGCAATAACCCATTTTATTAGTGCACATTTCGATAAGAAACTACGATAAGAACCGGCACGCTCCATTTTGGTGACTTTGACGAGTGACCTAACGTATCTTTGAATGATTTAAAAACGTTGATTTTCCTTTGATTTATTGAGGTAATAATCTATGTATAATATAATCCTCATAAGATCATCTGTTAAGGAAATCTGGAAACAGATTCACCGTTCATTGAATTGAAAATTTACCTCGAGCAAAAACCCATGACGCTCGGAGTTTATGAACCGCAGGCTCGAAATAACCTTATATTTGTGTAATTTGGACTAACGCACATTTAAATTCCTTACGAAAACCCGTTAGTTAAATTATTTATTAGTTAAACGTTTAAGTGCATTTATTTTGATTCAGGGAAGATCAAATAAATCAATGCTGCTGTATTCTAGAACAGAGCGATAAAATGTAACCTAGTTCCCAATTAGTTTAGCATCAATAAACAATTTCTGAGCAATTATGGCACAACTATCGTAATTGAAGTCACGTTCCACACAAAAGTTTGACATTCTCATTGCGGTATTTACGTAATACCATAGGTAAACTGTAAACATTATCACTGACATTACCAAGAAGACAAGACAAAACGTCGTAATCTATTAATGTAAAACACAATTAGGTATGATGCTAGGAAAATAATTGACTAACGGGGTAATGCCCGGTAAGTAAATCATCTACATAAAGCAGGTTACGTCTTTATTTATCGAAACTATCGCTTTTGTCACAGAGTTCAGATGACCTGCAAGCCAAAACATTGACATTCTTATCTTTTGTTTCGAATATTTTTCAAGGATAACATTATTCTAGCTACTATGTACTTACCTCATTGTTAGTTAACTACGTTCTACGTACCTACTGTTCCTATCCTACTGTAAAGGCAATTTTTTCTTCAAACACCGACGGTTTAACATTATTTGTATGGAAATCAGCACATAGATAAAACCCGAGAAAATATGTACGGGAACGCAGATAGAACAACGGAAGCTAATCATTATTATTATTATTTTCGAATATTATAACATTTAGCATATTCTTTTCTCCAGCTTTACCTACACATACTACATACATCGCAGCTATTTCCAGACATCAGTGAGACAAACCCAAGTTGTGACGATAGTGTTTTGGTTTTCTTGATTTCACATCCACTGACAGATTATAAAGAACATTACCTCAGAGTTGATTTTACATAATCGCCAATTTTACTCAACCGATATGAGTACCATGCTTGTAGTAACCACCTGCGTAACTACTGCATCGATTCACTACGACAACAATAAATGTACGTCAGAAAATAATACTCAAAAAAAATAATTTAAAAAATGAAATCGTCTTCAAAATACACTAAAAAGTATGAAATAACTCTAATCTGACACTGATTTGAAGTCAGCGACTTACTCAGTCGTCAGTGACTTATTTCATACTTTTTAGTTTATTTTGAAGACGATTTCATTTTTTTTAATTACTTTTCTATTTCGTCATTATTAGTTTTTCTTAAATTCACTAAAATTTGACCAAGGTTTTGAGATGTTTTCCCTTAGACCCGTAGCTCGTATCAATAAGCCAGGCCGTCACACATATTTGTCCATATCTTGAAAACGATTGAATCAGTTTGTGTTTCTTAAATGCACTAGAATTTGACCAAGGTTTTGAGATATTTTTCCTTTGACACCACACTCGTAGCTCGTATCAATAAGCCAGACCAGGATTTAGTTAAACAGCATTTATGAATACAGACCAATCATATTTTAACTTGAGACTGGAAGGAACCCGATAATAATGTTATACTAAAATATGTTTGGAAGAAATTCGACAATCCCAAAATTTGGATTTCGTACAAAGAATGTGCAGAATTAGACCTATTTTTAACAAACTTGAAAATTCTTGAATACAGCCAAAGTCATAAATTCGCCAATAACACATCATAACACTACAAATAAACATAAAAAGTGGCTGCATTCACTACTGTGTACTGAGGCCATGCAATCATGTAGATCTTAGCATATCTAGGTATATGGAGAGTATCTAGCAATTATAATTTCTTCAGGTTATTGCTCTTGAAACATAAAAACATAACTTAATGCAAGTGTAGGTGTCAAGTACCCACGTACGAAGAGAACAGTTGGAACCGCATTAGCTCTTCACGGATGAGAGCCGTTATGATGCAAAACGGTAGATTGTCCTTCTTATCTGGTTCTAGGTATCTACATTATTTGTCTAACAGTTTGCTCACTTATAAGTGCAGCATGTCTTGGAAGATGAAATCTAATTGATGCCCAATTTCACCTCATTGGGGGTGACTTTTTAAAGACCTTCCTTGGTTCAAATTACTAGACCCTGATGTTTGAGTTGTGCGTGCATCTGTCTGTCAGTTAGTTTCTCCTTTCATATTATAGATTAAAAAATATACAAATTTGCTAAAAAATAAGACGTCAGTTTTTGCCAAATTGCATGTTATTGGCCGTTGTTTCACACTATTTGTTCTACATGCACTGCTATATGCAAAAGTAGGTACATTACCACGTAATTGAAGGCACAATGACCGCAAATATTACCTGAAAAAATTAAAACAACTTCGTTAGCATTCCAAACTAGTTCAACATACAATTCATTCATTTTTTAATAAAATAATGTGCATTGGACATTCAGTTGTGCCACCGATTGCATAACGTGTTTTTACTACCGGAATGAGAAACACTGAGGCGGTGATAGTTCAGTCGAGAGCTGTTGTTACGAAGGTCGTAGTTTGGAATCCAATATGTAAAGAATATTAATTAAAAAGTATGAGGAATATATGTATGGAATAATGTCTGCATGTTTGTATTCGGACTTGTGTACCAATGTCCCAAGATATAATTTATTTTTATTGTCAATTAGTTTGACGTGGTTGGTTAAGATTCCACCTATCACGTCGCAGATCGTGGGTTCGATTCCTACCCAAGCGATGCATGTGCATTTGTGTGCATGAACAAGATGCCTGCATGTCCTGAGTCTGGGTTTATGTATTGTATATGTGTTGTATAATTAAACATTAGAATCAGATAAACCCATGATTACAGTGAGCTGTCATTACTTCTACTTAGTATAGAGAAAACGCCACCATTTCACTACTGTGTTCCGTTTAATTGTGGTCAGCCTGGCTGCACTTTACTTAGTTGGTGTATCTCTTAACCCATTCATACTAAAGCAACAGGAATTGGTGGAAGGGTCGGCTATTATACCTTTATTTTGATAGAATAAATAAATTCTGGAATAAGTACTTCCGTTAAATTATAATGTTTTATTTTTCGTTTGTCAAAAGTCGGATATACCGAAACATTGACATTTAAAAAAAAAAAAAGGACAAGTCTTATCGAACCCGGAGTTTTACTCTAATCCTCAGAATTGTATACTCTATCGATGAATTCAAAAAAAAAAAGATGACACCCGCCCCGGCCTCCCGGAAGGCGGCGAGTATGGCACTACAAGTCGGCAGATTGGGATGGATTGCGAGACTTCTACGCATCGTACCCGTGGAGACAGCTTTGCTTCGCATCAGATGATCCTGACATCTGTGCAGCTGCCGTCGCTGAGGCGATACTGGCGGGAATGGAATGTTTTATCCCAAACCCGCTAGTGGCTGCAGGGGTGAAGAAACGACCGTGGTTTAATCGGCCCTGCAAAGATGCTAGACAAAATAAGCAGACTTTGTATGAGGCTTGGACCACGGCCCGAACTAGTCAGGATCCTAAAATCTCTGATGCGAAACGCAAATTTAACGCTGCCTCGAGGTTCAGTAAGCGAATGATTGCCAGGGCTAAGTTCGATTTCGTCGGCAGGTTTGGCGAGAGGCTGACTAGCCTTCCCTCTGGAAGTCGCGCGTTTTGGTCTCTTGCCAAAGCTGCTGAAGGAAACTTTTGCCAGTCGTCCTTGCCACCACTCCGTAAGCCGGACGGAAACTTGGCCCATAGTGCAAAGGAGAAAGCTGATCTTCTGGGCTCTCTCTTTGCCTCGAACTCGACTTTGGGTGACGGGGGTGCCACACCGCCTACCATCCCAAGCATTACCCAACGGGAAGTCCGGCGAGAACTGCTTTCTCTGGACGTCCATAAGTCGAGCGGGCCAGACGGCATACCGGCAGTGGTTTTGAAGCGGTGTGCTCCTGAATTGTGTCCTGTACTAACGCGTCTTTTTGCGCTTTCCTTCACCAAAATGAAAGTCCCGTCTTCGTGGAAGACTGCCCACGTGCACCCAGTGCCCAAAAAGGGCGATAGATCGGACCCGACGAATTACAGGCCTATCGCCATCACGTCCCTTCTCTCCAAAGTCATGGAGCGAGTGATCAACACGCAACTCCTGAGATACCTAGAGGATCACGATTTGTTGAGCGACCGACAATATGGCTTCCGCCACAGTCGCTCGGCTGGTGACCTTCTAGTGTATCTCACACAGCGTTGGTCTCTCGCCATCGAGAGTCAAGGTGAGGCATTGGCAGTGAGCCTAGATGTGGCGAAGGCGTTCGATCGGGTCTGGCACCGGGGTCTCCTAGCGAAGCTACCAGCATACGGGCTTCCCGAGGGACTATGCAAATGGGTCGCCAGCTTTCTGTCCAGCAGATGCATAAGAGCCGTCGTAGACGGTAGCTGCTCTGATAGCATGGACATAAATGCCGGCGTCCCGCAAGGGTCTGTGCTGTCCCCAACATTGTTCTTACTGCATATCAATGATATGCTATCTATTGACGGCATTCATTGTTATGCAGACGACAGTACAGGGGACGCTCATTACACGGGCCGTGCTAATATCCCTCGTTCCGAGGTGGAGGAAAGCCGCGAACGGCTGTTGTCCGAAATCGAGAGTACACTAACTAGTGTCTCCGATTGGGGTCGGCTAAACCTAGTCCATTTCAACCCCACTAAGACACAAGCCTGCGCGTTCACCGCTAAGAAAACCCCATGGTCTGTGGCTCCACAATTCCAGAACACGTCCTTGAACATCAGTAACAGCATTGGGATCCTTGGCGTCGACATTTCAAGCGACGTCTTGTTCCGTAGTCACTTAGAAGACAAGGTTAAGCTGGCATCCAAAAAACTCGGAGTGCTCAACAAAGCGAAGCAGTACTTCACATCGAGGCAAAGGCTGCAACTTTATGATTCGCAAGTCCGGCCTCATATGGAGTACTGCTGCCATCTGTGGGCGGGAGCACCTGGATACCAGCTTGCGCCTTTAGACTCGGTTCAGCGACGTGCTGCTAGAATTATTGACGATCCCGAGCTCACAAACGGTTTAGAGCCCCTCAGTCTGCGGAGAGACTTTGCCTCCTTATGTGTGTTCTACCGCTTGTACAACGGACAGTGTTCTGTAGAATTGTTTAAGATGATGCCCACAGCCACCTTCTACCATCGCAACTCTCGCCATCGACAGGGAATCCATCCTCACATATTGAAACCAGAATTGTTTCGAACTGTGCGGTCTCAAAGGAGCTTCCTTCCGCGGACGCTCAGATTGTGGAATGAGCTCCCTGCCGTGGTTTTCCCAATGGAGTACAGCATGGGGTTCTTCAAAAAGGGTCTGAAGAGATTTCTGCAGGGTCGGCAACGCGTGAGTGACACCCCTGGTGTTGCAAGCGTCCATAGGCTGCGGTAGCCGCTTACCATCAGGCGGGCCGTATGCTTGTTTGCTACCTAAGTTGTATATAAAAAAAAAAAAACACAAAAACTGGGATCTTACCACACTGTGCGCCTTTGCCGGCATAAACACATTCACGTCTATACCTATCAATCCCAAACATAAGTAATAAAAAATAATGATCTTTAAACAACTAGAAGATTCTATATTCAACACCGTATATTTATTGTTTTGACTGTTCTGTTTATTTTGATTGAAGTCAGCGAAAAAGTAGCAATTTATTCATTAAAAGTCTCAAATTCTGCCAAAATGTATGATAAAATCTACCGTAGATTTTTACCGTTTGACAATGACCTCTCCCAAGCCTTTTCTCTTTGATCCATATATCCAGGGACATCCTGTAAGTGTATTCTATTGCGTGCCGGTGCAAATTACAAATCGCACGATATCGAAGCATTCGACAAAAGGTCGTGTTTACTTACGTAAGCGAGCGAAAGTGAAATTTCACGCGTAGCCCCACTCGAGTCGCGCCGGCTGGCTAATTAAGGGGTATACACGCGCTCAGTTTTACCCTTTTTACAACATTTTCGTAATACGCACAGCTGTTTATTTGGAAAGGTTAAAGTATTTCGAAAGAATGGCGAAGTTGGACCCATGAAATGTAAAAAATAAACAGGCACCGTTTACGTGCAAGCTTATATTAATTATAACTAGCGACCCGCCCCGGCTTCACATGGGTGCAATGTCATAATGTGGTGTCCAGCGATTTGCGCGCCCGCGCCCTTTCGGCCCGCCCGCTCACGGTATCTTATCTCTTGCTTATTTAAATATGTAATATTTTTTAAAATATAAATGATAATGATTTTCTGTAAGGAGCAAACTTTATCTACATTAAACAAAAAAAAATCTCAATCGCATAAATATGGTTACCGTGGGTTATCCATAGGATATCTATAGACAGACATATACCATCGTGTGTCAAATGTCAATTAATTAATTTTCTATAACGAATCGTTTTGCTTACCAATGGTAGGTTATTTTTATTGGCAAACTGGGCATATAGAGCATTTCGTAAGCTAATTTTACCTGTGATAACTACTTCCATATGCGAGGGTCTGCTATAAGAATAAGAATAAAATTGATTTGTGCATAAAAACCAGAATTATCATAGTTACAATGAGAACGATGAAAGTTGCAGTAGTTAAAATTACTGTGTCGCAACCCTCAACGCCCGTTTCCAGACTTGGTATCACACAATACAAAAGCATTAACTGGTGATTATATAATGAAATTCAAAATAATTATAAAATTAAAGCTTTGAGGTCTTTGCTTCATTATTAGTAAAGATATAAGAGTGTTAATGCGTAAATTATAGGAATCGGCCATAAGTCCATCTTCGTATTCAACAGCTAGCGTGGGATGCTATTTATTTGATTTTGTGGATTTTGAACGACCCGGCAAAGGGCTACGGCTTTACCTATTTGTACTGACTATTCTGCCGCCCAGCTTAGATGGATTTAATTTACCTATGGATAACGGTTTCCAAGTGATTTAGACTTTGTAAACAGCTTAAAATGTTAATTACCAATTTATGTTGTATCTTAATCTTTTAACTCTACACCATTTTATCCCAGCTTTTAAAACCATTAGCTTTTTAGTTACTTTTATCGCTCTATAATTATTCATAAGTTTCCAGTATGAACGTTACCCCTATCAATGAGTCCCGAAATTTCGCCATTCTTTGGTTTGATTATTGTCAACATAGGTATTTTGCATTTGATGGTAATTTTTTTTGTAGGATCAAATTCGTAGGTCAGTCAGTACACGCTTCATGTCATGATGCAAAAACAATATGATATCGACGTTCAAAACAAAATACCTAAGCTCAAATGGTATGTAGTCCATTGAAATGTAAAATTTTTTGGGCTTAGCGTGCATTTATCAGAGTACGCAATTTTATTTTTTAGATATCAAGGGGGGGTCAGTTTAAAGTTAAATCCAAGTTTGTGGGGTTACAACCCTTGTCCCACTGCCGCCATCTTGAAATAAGGGGTTCAAATGGTTTTTATGGTTTACTGACGAACTATAAAAAATAGTCAATATTTTTTGTCGTAAATAAGAGTATCTACAACTTTTGTCTAGTAACTTTTAGTCGTAGAACCAAAAATAAAAAAGTTATAAGCGAAAATTCATGAAAATTTTCATTATAAACTTTTGAAATTATATTCATTAGTTAAGGTTTTACAGCGCTGCAAAACGAATACTATTCTTCAGTATTCATAACTATATTAATGATTTGCCGTAATATTTAATCATGCAACCCCAAATGTTACTTTTCAATGGACTAATGATTATCATATCAGCCCATGGATGTCCACTGCTGAACATAGGCCTCCCCCATTGATTTCCACTTCGAACGGTTCTGGGCCGCTTGCATCCAGCGGCGCCCAGCGACTCTGACCAGGTCGTCGCTCTACCTGGTGGAAGGTCGTCCCGCTCGGCGCTTTCCAATACGTGGTCGCCACTCGAGAACCTTTCTTCCCCATCGGTTATCGGCTCTTCAAGCGATGTGGCCTGCCCATTGCCACTTCAGCTTACTAACTCTACGAGCTATGTCCGTCGTTTTCGTTCTCCTACGAATGTCCTCATTACGGACCCTGTCACGTAGAGAAATTCCGAGCATAGCTCGTTCCATAGCTCGCTGAGTGACTCTAAGCTTATTTATGCGGCTAGCAGTAAAAGACCACGTCTCGACTAATGATTATTCCATGTTAATTGTTTTATTTATAGCTCTATACATATAAGATCATTGAAAGGTTGCCTGGTAGAGATCACTTTTAGGGATAAGGCCGCCCATTGTAACGCTTTCTTTATTATTTTAAGTTCTTGTGTATATTTTTTTCATGTGGTGTAACAATAAAGAGTTATCTATCGATCTATCTATCATTATTTATATCAATAGGTCAGTTTTATAATTATGTGGAATATAGAACCACGGATTCGGAACGTAATTATGTAATTTTAGCTTTATTTTCGCCGTAAATAAAATGTCACAAAACTGGCTGTTATTGGCAAATCCTATTATAATCTTGTTTCCATAATACAAGCTCTATTAGTTTGGGACACAGGTTTGGGATAAGATTGTTATGCATTTAGATATATGTCTGTGGCTATGCATGAATAAATTTCCCAGCGTACCTATAAATATTTTTCTGTCCGTCCAGTCTGATACATATACTGAGCTATTAGGGCTTCTCTCTTGAAACGACAAAAAAACTATATTTCACACCTAAAACAAGATCAACCATAACGAAACGAATAATATACTTAATTCATAACCTAACAAAAACACGACGAAATTTAAGAAATGGTAAATGAATTTCGCCTTAACACGTGCCTAGAGAAATTTACCTTGAAAAGCGAAAGGTGTTCGTGTCACGACACGTGTATGTACCGACGATGATAAATCGATTGCTTTGCTGCGTGAGGTGTATCAACGTGAACTATGACCGGAATAGACGGAGTTTGTGAAGTTGGGGCTTGTAGAGTAAGTGCACGTAGAGTTATAAGCTTGGCTCTACATGACATCTGATAACTTTTTGACAGTTCGAGCCATATGTCTTGGCAACATTTTACATTTAAATGTTTTTGGTGGGATTTTACTTCATTTTGTAAGTAGCTTATGATTTTTTTTTTGTTTGAAATTTCCAAGTTGTATATTATTTTGTTGTTTGTGTGCTAATACAAGCTTACATACCAAATTTCAGCTTTCTAGGACTTCAGGAAGTACCCTATGAGTTTTGATGATCATCAGTGAGTCAGTGACGAAATCGGGGTTTTTTAGATATCAATAAAATCTAAAGTATAAGAGCTATGTTATTGAAACTTAATATGTTTAATAAGTTCACCATTGACATCATATCCTGAGAATTCTGTTTATATGGTATAATCCAAACCCAAGTTATGAGGGTTCAAAAAAACGACGAAGAGCTTCGAGAAAAGGTAGGTAGTGCCCTTTCGCTTCGCTTGGCTGTCTTGGCCGGGGGCACTTTCGTGCCCCCAGATACTTGCTTTTTATTTCAGTATCACTCAGAACAAAAATTTCGGGCCATCATAAAGTTTTTTCACAAACTTTGTAATTGCTCTCGACACAACGCGCTCCCTTTCGCTCCTTCCCGCGCCTCCCCCGCGATTCGCCTGCTTAGCATTTCAGTGATTAAAATAACTGAAGCCAACCAAAAACATTTTCATGTAAAATGTTGCGAAGACGAAACAAGACTAATATGGCTCGCACTGTCAAAAAGTTATCAGATCTCATGTAGAGCCAAGCTTATAACTCTACACGCCCTAACTCTACAAGCCCTAACTTAACAAACCATACACCTTAGTCAAATATGCGGCTTGGCAGGCCATTTTTTTTTTTAGATTTAAGTGTTGGTCCCGTAGTCAAAGTTGTTCACCATCACTAACCCAACCTAGGTTTCGAAAATATGCCATCTCAAAATCTCCACCTATAGAAGACAGATAAATAGTAATAACCTTCAGTGCAGTAGTTATGAAGTCAATTTGGGCTGTTATCACAATACTAATCTAAAATAAATGCACATCAAGAGCAATAAAAACGCCATTACTGATCACTATTCTACAATTCTGGCCTTCATCTGATGCCCCTGCGCTGCTACGGCTACGTACAAGTGATACCCCTGCCCGCCTAGACAAGATGGATGTCGACAATCGTCATCTTTACTTAACGATCAACCTTTGTATGGTATTAACATAAGAAATTGTTAAAAATCACGTGATATCTCGATTTGAAATGTCAATCCCATACAACATTTGATCGTTTGGTAACGATGCGCGATGGCGATGGCGATTATCGATATCCATCTTATCTAAACCCCAAATGTTGCGTCTATAGGCTACGCGAGCTACACTTCTTGGCTATGTAACCTATGAAGATTGCAGACAAATTCAGACAATTGTCTTAATTTTGCTTAGCGGCTACATAAAGCTATCTCTTTCTGTACCATACGTTCCGTATTATCTATCGCATTCACCTAATTCAACAATAACTGAATGCCGCTTAGTGTGAGGGTAGCATATCTCTATTATAATATCATTGATAATTACAGTGTTAATTACAGTGTTTGTTGACAGCATTCATCTCCTCCAGAAGTCTTGTTGGGTTATATAGGTTCTTTGGTATGCTAAAATTAATGTTCTGTAAGTGCAATGTTGCTTATGTGCATGCATGTTTATATTCATGAACATAATTAATAATGTGTTACCCCCTTGCTCGTGAAGCGTTGTTTGACTAGTGTACTGTTTGAGGGATCGCGTAGATAGCGTCACTTTATTGTCATTGACAAATAATGTGACGTTGTTTGCGTGACCATTTAATCGGTGTATTGGTTGAATGGCGCTTTATGAGTAGGGAGGTTAGTTAGTTAGTAAATAAATATATTATACGAGATATTTCTATAATAAGTCAGTGTAAGTTTGTACATGAAATTATATCCACGGGAACTGCTGCCGACAAACTGTCTCACAGTTTGGCAGATTATGTTAATATGTTAGTACCTACTTTATATGAATAAATAATTAAAAAAAAAAAAAAAAAAAATGCTGTTTTGTATGAAAAAATTTCAACGAATTTTTTTCATGTATTTTTTATTTGTTTTCATCGAAGTAATCACCCATGCAATCAATGCATCTTTGCCAACGCAGTGGCAGTTTATTGATGTCCTTCTTAAAGAAATCAGCTGGACGGGAGGCAACAAATTCTTCAAAGGCATTTTGTACTGCCTCTCGGGTATTGAATTTTTTTCCCGCCAAGAAGTTATCCAAATTCTGGAAAAAGTAGTAGTCTGTAGGCGCAAGGTCTGGTGAGTAGGGCGGATGACGGAGAACTTCCAACCCCAGTTCTTGCAACTTGGAGACCGTCTGCTGTGCAGTATGAGGTCGCGCGTGATCGTGCAGGAGCAGCGGAGACGAGCGATTGACCAATGCTGGTTGGAGATGTGCCAGCTTCTCCATCATTGTGTTCAGTTCTTCACAGTACACATCTGCAGTAATGCTCACCCCGTTTGGTAAGAAGCTGTGATGAATCACACCGGCGCTAGACCACCAAACAATGACCATTACTTTTCTAGGGGTATGTTTTCGTTTAGGGCATTGTTTAGGTGCTGAACCAGGATCCAACCAACTTGCTGAGCGCTTACGGTTATCAAAGAGAATCATCGCAGGTAACAATGCGGTTCAAAATTCCTTCATTTGTGTGTCTGTTGAGCAGTGCAAGGCACGTTTCGACGCGTACTTCGCGCTGGCGATCATTGAGTTCGTGGGGCACCCATTTGTCAAGCTTTTTTACCTTGCCAATTTTACGCAAATGGACCAATATTGTTTTGACGCTAACGTCGAAAGCTGCTGCTAATTCAGCCGTCGATTGTGTATCATCAGCTTCCACAATCGCCTTTAATTCGTCATTGTCGACCAAAGTCTTCGGACGACCGCGAGGTTCATTTTTCAGGTCGAAATTCCCAGAACGCAAACGAGCAAACCAATAACAGGTGGTGCGTTGGTTTGTAGTGTTAGCTCCGTAAACGTCGTTGATGTTGCGTGCCGCTTGTGCCGCGTTGCTGCCACGACTGTACTCATATTCCATAATTACTCGAATTTTTAACGTATCCATGATGACGAAAAATATTGAAATGCGATGAAAATGTAACACTAATCAATAAACAAATGACTACTTTTGGAAAAAGAATTCCATGTTTTTAAAATAAAATTAATTTGAAATTAGAATTCTTAGCCAAACAAAAATTATTTTGATTTGAAATGGCCAGTACTGCAGAACGGCAATTTCATAGGCCTATTATAAAAACCTAACGATTATTAGTTTTTTTTTTAAATGAAGTTGTCATATTATGGCGCAATAGAAAATTTGCCGGAATAGGTACCTACCTAGTACATTTCCTGAAATTGTCATCTCTCAGAAATTTTACACAACAACATTAGGAAATTCCTGATTTTGTCATTATATTTACTGGCTGACTAACTGTATCTCAGTGTGCTAGTGAATTCGAATTCCGTGACAAAGCTTGATCTTTCCGTGTAGGGAAACGTACAGAGGAAACTGTAGCAGTGTTGGCTATCCTCAAGTTGAAAATATATCGCTTGGCATCTACCGGTGTGTTTCATACATCCACACGCTGTCCAGATTTATCTTATTTATTACTCTCTTTTTAATTAAATATTTGTTGATTCTATTTATTCAACTCAAAGGCCCATAAGAACATAAAGTAGGTAACTGTTATTTCACCTTGAGCTACAGATCAGCAACTTTAATAACATAAGATGCAGCAGACGCAACAACACTTACAAAATGATATTCGCAGTAGGTCATACCTATAAACATATTATTAGCACTTATATTTCGAATAACCGTTATTTTCTCATAAAGAAGTTTCTTTGGATTCGCAAAAAAAAAACATTCAATCGTATAGCGATGAGTCACGTCTGATGATGGTACGAGCCCGACCTTATAGTAATAATAAATAAATCGACAGCTTCCATACGATTTTGAGTATTATAACAGTGATATAAAGGTGAAAACATTGTGCATGTTATTGATAAGCCTACATACACGGTGAATCACTTTTGGGATTGACGCCTGTTTTCTTTGTTTCATGAGGGAATCATAGCATGGCGAGGTACTCTGTTTCTGTTGTACCTGCCTGGCTGGCTACCACGCTCACTCATTCATCAATTATCCGTCGCTATTACTTATCGGTGTTTTGGCAGCTACACCTGGAACGCCTGGAAGCCCTTTTAAGGTTTTTTTGCTTACTAATAAAAGCCTATCCATAGTATCCATTCATAGAAAAAATATGAAATTTTATGAAATAATTGACTTTATTTTTTGACATTTGAATCATTGACTTAATTGTTTGAATCATTGACCTGTCGAGCTCATCAAATAGCTCTAATAACCTGTTACAATTTTTCACTGACTCCATAACATGCAGATAATACTTTCTTTCTAACATGAACTATGCAATAATATACCTTATAATACTAATAATAAGCGTGTTATTGTAAAGAAGAGGTGGCAGACTCACGTGGCCAGTTTGCCTTCACCTAAAATGCTAATGCTCGTATAGCGGTAACTGAGTCGGGCCAAACAGATTTCTAACGGTAAAGGATTGGTTTATAATCTTCGTGCTCGTTGCACATACAGAAAATGACTGACATTAATGCGCAAGAGTGCTCAAATGATATTTTATTACATTGTAGAGTCGCATACGCATTAGAGCAAATGATAGCGTAAATCATGTAGCTAATGAAATTATGAATCAGAGCATACCTAATAGATTAATCATTTGTGTATGAATGGATCTATGAATAACAATAAAATGTAATAAAAGTAAATAGTACCTACTGATGGTGAACTATCAAAAAATATGCGTTTGTACTATATTTCACGCAAAAAAACCTTCGCACACTTAAATATGTATTTTCTAGCGATTTGGAAGGTAGCATTAGCGGATAAGAGCCTGTAATAAATACAGCAATTCTTTTAAAAACAAGCATAGAATTCATTACATAACATAAACATAATCTCAAAGATATTAATAGCGGGCACAAATGATAATGTACACATAATTCATGGACGTAACAATAAACTATTTGAAGAACATACAAAAAGACTAGACTTACAAGTGACTCGTTCACTTTTAGAAGATCTTTAATTTAAATTACAAAAGCGTCCCATCAATGATTTATGTAGATAAAGTTTAGGAGGAAGTACCTGAAAAGATAAACCCTGAGTAACAAAACTGACAACAAATATCCTTTATCGATACGGAAGGTAAATAATGTAAGTTTGTGCGCAGCCAAAACAATCGAATGTCTTTCGAATAGACCTTGTTATTTCTGATGCGATACATAAATTAGCCATGAATCTTTTTAAATCGGAGAGCTGACAACCACGCAGACGGTCCATCTCATGGTAGGTAACAACTGTCACCTTTAAACATTATCACAGAATGTATTATCAGAGGAATTCTGCCAATGTGATGCCGACCCTTTACAAAACTTAGGAGGCAACTAGCTCTCAAATGCATCTTACATCTTTTGCATCTTGAGGGTGGTGGCCAAGTCTAGTACCTACTAAAAAGTACACTACCTACCACTTTGCGATTTCCTTAGATTTTCCATCACTGAAATCTGTTCATTGTAAGATTCAAAACATATTACTTTCTTTACAGCAGGCTTTATACTTCTTGCTGAGCTATCATAGCTTTATTCTCTCTATTCTTGAGGCTTTATTTATACTGAAACTGAATACGATCCAGCAGAAGCTCGAATTATACTTGAAAGTCTTAGCAGAAATTAAAAGAATTCGAAGTGTCACATCCTTTAACATTATGATTAATTCAGGAAACAGTCATCCAACAAAAGTAACAAAGGAACTTTTCCGTACATTTATTTTATTAAAAGGTGAACCACTGGTCCTAGAGACGTGAAATTGAGAGGGTATATTGTTTGTGAAGAGTAGGTATCCACTAAGAAAAGATTTTTCGATATTCCACCCCTAAGGGGGTAAAATAGGAGATGAAAGTTTGTATGAAAGTCCGTCAGTTTTAAAGTTAGGTTCTTCAAATTTTGTGTTTAGGCTGAAGGTTAAAAATTAATTTATACGTATCTCAGCGATTTTAATAATTCCACACTCGAAGCGGGATGAAGTTGTTTTGTTTTATTTTATTGTTGTAGAAAAATATGTCATTTGTTTCCGGTAGGCCACGCGGGTGAAGCCGCGAGCAGATGCTAGTTTGTAATAAAAATCATTCCATCATTCAACTGATGGGGAAAAAGGTTCTTTAGTGGTGACCACGCACTGGAAAGCCCCGAGCGGGAAGACTGCCCACCAGGTTGAGGTCCACCTGGTAGCCGTAACCCATTGATTAGTGAATGGGTTCAGCAGAGTTATCCTTGGGCTGAATATGATGAGGGAAGTAATGAAATTTACAAAAACAAGGATCCAATATTAATACTTGCACCGACTATCGTCGATTCCTTAATCTCTATGGTAAGCGCTAACTGCATGATAAAAACCTTGATAAGATATAAAGAATATAATGCGTAGAGCGTGGAAGGACTGTGGTGTTGACGTTTAAGAACCTGGAGAGAAAAGGGTCATACACAAAATAATCATTCACACACCATTCAAATATGCTGCTTTTGATTGACTAAAGGTGGAGTTTAGCGTTATACAACTCTTGGGGTGATATAAGAGCGGTGATGAAAGAATGATAGAAATATTATTTACAAGCTGTCTCCCGCGATCTCACCCGCGTTCCCAGGAGGCGAAAAAGTAGCCTAATGTCATTGGACGACCCAGTTGGCGCAGTTGGTTAAGGTTCGCCTTACGCGCCGCAGGTCGTGGGTTCGATTCCCACACAGGACATGCATTTGTGTGCATGAACATGTCTGTATGTCCTGAGTCTGGGTGTAATTATGTATATTAAGTATGTATTTACAAACAAAAAAAAAAAAGTAGTATATGTATTATATCAGTTATCTGGTTTCCATAGTACAAGCTCTGCTTAGTTTGGGATCAGATGACCGTGTGTGAGGAATGTCCCAGGATATATTATATATTATCATGTCTGGTCAATCACATACATTTTATAATTAGTGTAGAATTTACACGTATAGATGTCGCTACAAACATCGTTTGGACTGATTGAGAATTAATTCTTAGTCAAAACGCTACTAAATCACTTTTGATGAAGCTTTGTTGCAAGGGAATATAATTTGAGGTTTAATAATTTATTAAATTCATATGTAAAACTCGTATCTTAAATATTTGCAATTTATGTAATTTTACTTAAATCTTACGACCTTACATAGATGGCCTACGCGTCGCGCGTCAATTTACGAAATTTTTTAAAGGATAATGGGCGGTGTCGTACTTTGTGTTGTAAACCTTATCATATCAAATGAAATCTATGTCATATGAAAGGTCTCCATGAGTATTACATTTGTTAGCATGGGCATATTTAAGTATGTATCGCGTGCAAGGAAAAAGTTATAGTGGTTTAATTTATTCAACAAAATAGCTTAGATTACAATTACAGATACTCAGATACTTTTCAGTAAATAGACAGCTTTTACTCGGCGAATTTGCTCTAATATAGTAATGTCGAGTAGCAGCTATATAGTAGCTTCTTAAACATGAAACTTGGGAATCGACAACTCTATTACTGCACTCGTGTGTGGTATAAACGAGAAATGGTAGCTACTATACGACTATTGAATAAATGTACTATAAGAATATCGAGTAAACGTTTACACAACACGGTTAAAGCACTTAAAGCAAAAAATGCTAGTTGGGGAGCTTACCCAGCAACTACATTGACAACAAGGATGTATTGAAGTAGCCTGTCTGCACTTGCTTCCCTTGGCAGTTAATTCAAGGCTCAATTCTAATTAATAATTATGCCTATAACAGGTGGAGATTTCGAGATGGCATATTAATTTATTACGAAAATTAGGTTTATCATGGCATACAGAGTCAATCAGGATGTGATAGAATAGTAGATTGTTATTTAAGGAGCTAAAATTACCCATCATACACGAGGTAGTTCTACTTCCGAGCTTTAGAGAGGAGTAAATATGTATGTGAGTAACAGAGTAATAATGGGATTTTAGCGCCGTGTGTAACATTCTATTTTTCACTACGATTGCGAGAAAATTAAATCAACCAATACAATTTTTTTTTTCTCTTTCTTTTCCATCTGTACATTATGTTCCTTCTCACTATATGATGACATGTTCACTATTGTAAAATAAATTACGGTCACCAACTCAATTTGCACTTATTCTAAAGATTTCACGCCAATGCCTTTTATTCAATTTCTTCTATAGCCGTAACGCAATGCATTAGGTCTGTTTTCCGTAGTCATTTGTTGAATGGATATAAATAAAAGAAACTGAAAAGAAAGCGGATAAATTTATTTTGGATGACGAGGATTATTTTTCAGTGGGTCCAATGGAAGAAACAACTTTTATTGGACTTGCTGAACGATAAGTAATAGTGCTAACTTTCAAATTTATAAACCCAAGGAATGAGATTTTTCAAGAGAAAAAGAGCGCGACGGACTGAGCGAGCGTTGGAACATGACGTCACATGCATCGAGTACCGAGCGGTTGAATCGCGCGTCGCGCGCTCATTTAAAAATTCTATATCTCGGAATGTAATTGTCGTATTGAAATAATTCTTTCACATATATTTTTTATTTTCTACAGAAAATACGATGAGCTAACATTCAGAATTAGTGAAAATTCTTCATTGTTGATGAACAATAGCTAGAGTATTTTGGGAATTGTCTCAATTAACCGTGGGGTAAGATGCAACTTAAAATCAGTATTTTTAGAATTGAATAACATAATAATAATTCTTGGATTAGTTTAGAACTTAATGTATGGAATTCTTATCTTATTTGAACAAAAGTATATAGTAAATGCTACGCTCTACATCTCTTACACAAAAAAATAAAAAAATACAAATGTGCTCATTGTTCTTTAAAATTAAATTCTTTCAACAGTGTCATCTGTTGTCATTTACTGAAAAACAAACATTGCTGTAGTCACTTACAAACCCAGAATAGGAATTAGTACCCCAATCTCGCCACCGGCGCTGTACTTGCGCGAGTTATGGTGGTAACTTTTGAAGTATGGGCGCTGTCTCTCTGTTGTACGTAGTATTTATATACTCTGAGATATTATATATATTATTTTCCGGCTCATAAATTAGACGGCCTTAGCCTTATGGCTTATGTGATCTCATGAAGACTTTGAGAGACCGATTTTCAAGTCTATAGAATTTGTCTCAAAAATCAATTCCCAAAGGGGTTAGAACCTTTGTGGCATAGCTAGCCGCCGCCATTTTAGTTTTTTTTCAATGTCGCGGCGCACGATGAAACTGGTATATATGGGTAGAGGACACTTATACAAACAAAAAATGTTAATCCATATGGTGGCCTAAAGTGTCACGTTTCCGAGATATTTGGAGGTAAAGATCGCCATATGAGAATTACGACAATCATTAAAAATTAACTTATTACGTGTTTATATGCATTCGATTGTATTCAAATAATAGTTCCCAGGTTGATTTATCAATTTTTAGAAGAGAGTTAAACTAGAAGCACGAAATACAATATTTTTACAGAATACCGCAGCCAAATAACTTTATGTTGTGTAAAGTTGTGTTCCTGCGCGTGAGTAAGGTCGCCAGAGCTCATAGGGGAGGGGGGAAAGGTCGGTAACGCGTGAGCGATGCTTCGTGTGTTGCAAGCGTCTATATGGCTACGGCGACCGCTTACCATCAGGTGGGCCGTATGCTTGTTAACCGACTAAGTAGTACAAAAAAAAAAACCTACTAAACAGCATCGTAATATTCGCTATGAACCACAATGTTGTCAAAGTAGCTCGGATCGGGACTTGTTTTCCATCTTGTCATTATTATACAAACAAAAATGACAATACTTGTCCTAAAATCTCATGTTACCAAGTTAATTGGAACTAAAATCGCTAAGTAATGTTCCCTGGGCACCAAAATTGCAATAGCGACGTAATAGTACATTATGATACATGTGTGCAAAGTTGGTTATTAATACTCGAGGCGTATTTAGCGCGTGAGCCGTAGGCGAACGTAATAAGTGAGCCGAGAGTGTAATAATCAATGCACACGCGTGTCATACGACGTTTTTCAACACACTTGCGAGGAAAAAAACAGACTTGTATTTTTTAAGTAGATTTTTGATCACAATCAAATCAACACAATGAGAACGTTTACAAATATGGCACACAAGGTTTTTTTTTTGACAGCGGTGAGCTGTCAAACTATTTTACCCGTTTAAATTAAGAATGACTTGACGGGCCAGTTGGCGCAGTTGGTTAAGGTTCGCCTTACGCGCCGCAGGCCGTGGGTTCGATTCCCATACAGGACATGCATTTGTGTGCATGAACATGTTTGTATGTCCTGAGTCTGGGTGTAATTATGTATATTAAGTATGTATTTACAAACAAAAAGTAGTATATGTATTATATCAGTTATCTGGTTTCCATAGTACAAGCTCTGCTTAGTTTGGGATCAGATGACCGTGTGTGAGGTATGTCCCAGGATATTTATTTAATGCTTGGTCTACACATATCGCTTGCAGTGAGGTACAAACTTATCATAATCGGGATTATACCTTCATGAAACTGTGCGGTAATGTAAAGTAAAAAGCACAAACGGGTAATAAGCTGCATTAAGATACTAAAAGCAGTGCAATAACTGTTACTTTACGAGCGAGTGTGTTAAAAATAAATAAAAAAACCCGGTCCCGCGGCCGGCCCGACCTGACCTAATAAAACTTCCACCTAAATGAAAGTCCCGTCTTCATCGAAGACTGCTCACGTGCACACAATGCCCAAAAGGGCGATAGATCAGACCCGATGAATTACAGGCCTATTGCCATCACCTCCCATTTTCTCCAATGTCGTGGAGCGAGTGATCAACATGCAGCTCTTGAGATACCTAGAGGATCACGATTTGTTGAGTGACCGACAATATGGCTTCCACCATAGTCCCTTGGCAGGTGACCTTCTAGTGTATCTCTATGTGATGTGTCTCTCACCATCGAGAGTCAAGGTGGCGAAGGCGTTCGATCGGGTCTGGCACTGGGGTCTTCTAACGAAGTTACCAGCATATGGGTTTCCCGAGGGACTATGCAAATGGGTCGCCAATTTTTTGTCCAGCAGATGCATACGAGCTGAGAAACATAAATGCTGGCGTCCCGCAAGGGTCTGTACTGTCCCAATCACTGTTCCTGCTGCATATCAAAGAAATGCTGTCTATTGACGGTAATCATTGTACAGAGGACGCTCATTGCAAATATTCCTCGTTTTGTGGAGGAAAGCCGCGAACGGCTTATGTCTGAAATCGAGAGCACACTAACTAGTGTGTCCGATTACGGTCGGCTAAACCTAGTCCATTTAACAACTCCACTAAGACTCAAGTCTGCGCGTTCACCGCTAAGAAAACCTCATTTGCTGTGACTTCACAATTCCAGAACTCGAACATCAGTGAAAACATCGGGATCCTCAGCATCGACATTTCTAACGACGTCAATAGGCCGTCTAGAAGACAAGGTTAAGCTAGCATCCAAAAAACTTGAAGTGCTCAACAGAGCGACGCAGTACTTCACATCGGGGCAAAGGCTGCAACTTTACAAGTCGCAAGTCCGGCCTTATATGGAGTACTGCTCTTTCTTGGATACCAGTTTGGGCCTTTAAACTCGGTTCAGCGACGTGCTATTAGAATTGTCGACGATCCCGAGCTCACAAGCGGCTTAGGGCCCCTCAATCTGAGGAGAGATTTTGCCTCCTTATGTGTGTTCTAACGCTTGTACAACGGACAGTGTTCTGTTGAATTGTTTAACCTGATGCACACGGCTACCTTCTACCATCGCAAGTCTCGCCATTGACGGGGAGTCCATCCTCACACATTGGAACCAAAATAGTTTCGAACTATGCGGTCTCAAAGGAGCTTTCTTCCGCGGACGCTTAGACTATCGAATGAGCTCCCGCCGTGGTTTTCCCAACGGAGTACAGCCTGGGGTTCCTTAAAAAAGGTGTGAAGAGATTTCTGTAGGGTCGGCAACGCGCGAGTGATACCCCTGGTGTTGCAAGCGTCCATAGGCTACGGTAACCGCTTACAATCAGGCGGGCCGTATATATGTTTGTTTGCTACCTAAGTAGTTTAAAAAAATCCTTTTATTTAAAGGTTTGAGGTCACGGCTTGTTTCTATTATGGGTATTATTTTATTTTGAAAACCACACACACCCCCGTTTATTGCTTAAAAACAAGAACATAAATTGTACTTAATCAACTTTAAACTATTGTCATTCTTCTCATATTATTTATACATCGATATTCCAAAATCACGGTAACATTATATTTTAAGACAAGTATTGTCATTTTTGTTTAATAACGGAGACATGGAAAACAAGTTAAGGCGCGGACTGACTACGATTTTGACAGGACTCGTTCTTGACTGGAATAGGGTTGAAAATGGTAAATCATAAATGTGTCGACTCTATGAAATGGACTGTTATTTACGGGTTTTCTTTAGATTATACAGAATATACGCATTAAATTGAATAAGTGTCCGGTTAACATTCTAATATAATTCTGTATCGTATATATTCTTAAAAATAAAATTGTTGTCATCGCTGAAAATACGGAGAATTTCGACGCGAAAGATTTTTTTAGACGTAACTTAGATTTTTTTTATTGGAAATATCAAAGCACTTTTTAATATTCTATTCGGTTAACATTTTTCTCAAAACCCTCTTCTATCCACAGTATTTTTTTGTGTTAGGTATTTCATTGCGTTACGTCATACTCGGCTCTCAAAGAAACCCATTTTTGAGATTTGAGCTTTGACCCGGCCCCACTACGATCCGAGCTACTTGACAACATTGTGTTTCATTGCGAATATAGCGATGCGGTTTAGTAGGTAACCAATTAATTAATATTGTTTTTTCGTGCTATTTGTTTTGCTATATTCTAATAAAGAGTTAAATCTACCTGGGAACTATTATTTGAATACAAACTAATGCATATATACACGTAATAAGTTCATTTTTAATGATTGTCGTTATTCTCATATGGCGATCTTTACCTCCAAATATCTCGGAAACGTGACACTTTAGGACACCATATTGCTTAACATTTTTTGTTTGGATAAGTGTCCTCTACCCAAATATACCAACTACACCGTGCGCCGCCACATTGAAAAAAAATCAAAATGGCGGCGGGTGGCTATGCCAGCTCCCATACAAAAATGTTCGTACCCCTTTCTTTGGGCATTCATGGATGCGATGGTACCAAAATTAAAAATGAATGAGAAAGCCGCCTCGTTAACTTACAGTTGATGATGATAAATAATTTGCGAAATCCATCATCATTACATCCGCCTACCTAACTTCTTTGGGTCAGTGACTATTAAGATCACCACAAGAAGGCAACGACCTTGCAAATTACATTGGCCTTAAAAACTGAATTTGAATCTTGAATGAGTATGGAAGACACGTTAAATAAAAGGGTCAAAAGGTAACAAAGAACTGCAGAATATACTATATCAATGTTTATTTAACCAACTAGCGACCCGCCCCGGCTTCGCACGGGTGCGTGTCGAGCGATTTGCGCGACCGCGCCCCTCTTGACCCGCCCGTTCACGGTATCACGAATACTGTTTCATGCTAATAGAATAGCTAGAGAGCCAGTGGAAGGCAGATAGTACATATTTCAACAAACCTAAAATTTTGTCAAGTTTCTCTCCCTCCTATACCTACTGTACAGGAGATGGGGACTAACTAAGCCCGGTCGCGGTGGGTTCAGAATTAATCAGGTGTCAAAGGTACAAAAATCTTAAACTTAACTACAACAGTATTTCAACAAAACTGGCATTTGGATATTTTAAAATATACTACTTTTGTTATTCAAAAATAAAATGGCAGACGATTGTGGTGGTGGTAACATCACGGCAGACGCGTTTAAAAGTTATTTTTATTTTGCAATTTCAAACATATTTTAACAAATCTGATAATATGTTATTCTCAACAGTATCATCCTAACTAATATTATAAATGCGAAAGTAACTCTGTCTGTCTGTCTGTTACGCTTTCCCGCTTAGACCGCTGAACCGATCGCGATGAAATTTGGCATGCATATAGCCTATGGTATGGAGAAGGACATAGGCTACTTTTTATCCCGGGAACGCGGGTCAGCTAGTAAGCTTATATTTAGCAATGCAGACATTTTCTCCGGTGGTAACATCCGGCAGACAGCGAAACCTTACCTCCAGCCGGAGCATACGTATACAGTATTTTCGATCCATTGATGCCCGGTTTCAATAAACAAAAACGAATAGTTTTGCTTACCAATATATATTATATATTGGTAAGCAAAACTATTCGTTTTTGTTAATAAAAATAATTATGTAGGTTTTTTATTGCCAAACTGGGCATATAGATCATTTCGTAAGCTAATTTTACCTGTAATAGCTACTTCCATATGGGAGGGTGCGCTATGCAAAGCTTTGAAGTCTTTGTTTCATTATTAGTAAAGATATAAGAGTCTTAATTTTAATAAATCTTAACCGATACCGGTCCGTAAATTATTGAAACTGAGCCTTAATCTGCATGTCATTGAATAGGTATACAATTAGTAATATGAAAAGCCATGCAAGTGCGTGTCGGGCCCGGAAATTATCACGAATTAAAAAAAACAATTATCACGAATAATGAATATGCAATATAAAATAAATAAATCAAGTACACACGGCTACAGACCAAGCTATACATTTCCAGTATAAGCTGATCTCACATTGTAGGTATAGGATTTCCGTACAATGGGAGGTCAGCTTATACTAGAAATGTATAGCATGATCTGTAGCCGTGTGTACCGATACTACCGATCTGCATACATAATAAAAATAAAATTAAGCGGCATACCTGAACTAAGTGTTTATTCAAGATAAATCAATACTTCATAATTATTTTGCCAGTTTATTGTCAATTATGTATGGTAGGCAACAGAGGAATTAAAAAAAAAAAACAAAAACAAAATTTTGAGGCATAAAGTTTAATTAGGTAGATACCGGTTAGGACAAACTGATATCTTATTCTTGATTATTTACGCAAATAAATTAGAACTAATAAATTATAAACGCATTTTTAAACGTGAAACTGAGTTCGAAGCAGCGTTGCCAGATTTTTTTTCGGGCAAAGCGGGATTTTGAATCCTCTTGAGTGAAAAAAGCGGGATTCTATCGTCGAAAGCGGGACATACTAAAAAACCGGTCAAGTGCGAGTCGAACTCGCGCACCGAGGGTTCCGTTGAAACTTGTAGGTATGTAAATAGTTGGTTCATCATGGGAATCGAGTCTTGAAGATTTTTCCCTTCGAATGTGTTGTAGGTAAAGTAACAGAAAAAAAAATTATAAATGTAACTACAAATATACGGTTTTCCGATTTCTTCCTATACTTGTGCACTTGAACGATTTAACCTCTGGACCTGCCCTAATAGTGACCGCGCCTACACCCCTTTCGCCACGAACCATGCTTTTTAGGCATGGTATTGAAAAAAATAATGACAGTTGTCGCAGTATAACATTCAATGTCATCGAGAAAACATTAGGAGAAAATGACGAAATGTGCCGTGAAATCACGTAGAAATTATAGTGGTGGAAAGAGCAATATTTAATTTCACAAGTAAGTATATTTTTATTGCAGTTTTACAGGTAATTTACATTAAAATCATTTTAATTCAAATCATGCATAAATATTATCCAACCATATTAAATAAACCAAAACTTCCATGTGATAATACCGAAAACTATCACATTCATACATAGTCGGCTTATATCCTTCATTCATTATTATTATGACATGATTGTCATATTAGAACTAGTGCTTTACGCTGTCGAGAAAAATATCGATAATAATAATAAAAACGAATGAAAGATTTTGCGTACGCAATATATTACCTGATTACGTCTATGTTAAACTTTACTATAGGTAAGTTATAAACCATAGAGGTATAAATATCTATTTATTAGGGCATAAATTTCCAAATTATTTTTATATACCACCTCAAACTTGCAAGTTTTTTTAAATTTAGGTGTTACCTAAATATCGTTGAAAATAAAACTAGCGTTAAGTGTTACCTAATTAGCTTTAAGGCGCCGATCCCACAGAGAAGAGTTCTAGAGTTCCGCGTTCCGAGTTCTGCATTCCGCGTTGACTGTAAGCTATATGGGGCCTTTGAAAGTAAAAAAAGTGTATGATGTGTGATCAGTAGCGAATATTGCAGAACTCTAGACTGCTTACTGTGTGCACAATAGTCAACACGGAATGCAGAACTCGGAACTCGGAACTCCAGAACTCCAGAACTGTGGGATCGGCGCCTAAGGGTTACTTATTATTTAAGAGTTGTTGGCAAAAATGGGCATTAGGGTTCCATACCAAGGTCTCTTTAAATACATTATATGAATAAATAAATTAAATGCATGTTCCCTATTGTCTAAAAAATATCTGTAGCATGCCCCTTCAAACAGAACAAATTGTCAACATAATAGGTCAAGTTGTTTTATTATTAAGTATTACCAATGATTTACTACTACTTTCCGTTCTACAGCTTTTTTCCTATTTTGTGCCAAATTTATCCGTTTAGCTGTTTATACATGATTAGTTTCAAACATCGATATCTTAAACTAACTTTCACATTTATAATATCAGTAAGATGCCATAATCTAAAAAGTTAGTAAACGATAAGTAATAAATAAAATATATGACTTATTGCAAATAGATGGAAAATAATTATGTTACTTGCCATACCGTACCGAAAATCGTTCATTCGTTCATCGACTTACCGTATCGACTGTGTCATGCACTAGTGTAAATGTAAATTTTGTGTATGTAGTTCGTAAAGAAATTTCGTATTTGTTGTAATTAGAAAAGGAGAGCGTGCTATGCAAAAATAGTATAAATATATAGCACACAAATAAAAATAGTAGTATGCGTGAAGTATAAATACACACGATTCTGCATTCGTTGTAATAATTACGTAAAATAGATCTTTGTGAGAGTGACATCCCCCCGCAAAAGTTGGTTGAACGTGATTTCATACTAATTTGTCTTGCTTCACGTCCAGAGGTTAAATCGTTCAAGCTTGTGCAATATGGTATTGCTTCTTACAAAATTTCAGGATTCTAAGTCAACGGGAAATACCCTATGGGTTTTGATTTGCAAACGTCAAAATAATGCGGTAAAAACAGCCGTATCTTTTGATTGCGTTGACTAAGAAGTTTGATTTTTCACTGTTCCAAGGGATTTCAGACCCGAGTAGATATTTTCAGCTTGATACCTTTACGCATTCATGAGAAAAAGGGACAGACGGACGGACAGCAAAGTGATCCTATAAAATGATTCTTGTAAGGATTCCGTTTTTTTCTTTTACGTACGGAACCTTAAAAACCTGAAAAAAGCGGGACTGGGCCTGTCCCGCGCGGGACATTTAATTTTGGGCAAAAAATCGGGACGTCCCGCCAAAATCGGGACGTCTGGCAACGCTGGTTCGAAGGCACGATTTTTATCATAATACTCCACGGATCCGTGAACTGCACACCCAAGTGACGTAATCCGTAAAAGGAGAACAAGACCCCCAGGAATAGATTAAATCGTATTGCGAAAGCTGGAATGCCACAAAATATCAATTATCTATATAACGTACGAACTACCAAAAACAGTTTTTAACGTAACTTTCTTACGTCAACTTTCGCTTTTCTTCGCCGTCGCGTCGCCCTTTCGTTTTGAATATTTTCATTTAGAAGAATTGATGGAAACCTAATAAATTTGGCAATTTTATTTAAAATGCAGTTGCTTATGGTTTGGCTCGATACAGTATAGTTGCCTGTATAAAATGGACCACCAATCAGCATCGACACCTGTCCAAACTTTCCATACAATAAGAAATGGGCCAGCTGTTGCTGCAATGATGTTCACTAATAAATAATGTTATTTTAATGCCTTAAGGCCCAATAGAACGATAGCTCGAATAATGTTCAAGGACCGGTGCAAATGTAGGCTTTCAAAGGTTATCGACTAGCCTACCTAATGATATTGATAAGGATAGTGCAAACTCAAAATTAAGACACACTGAATGGCTATTTTCCAAATATTTTTTTTTATAGACAAACTTCAATTACTATTTTGATAATTTGTTTGACTTGCGATAACAATTTTATTATGACATTCTGAGAATATAACTACTTATCAGTTTATTTGCAATCTAATCGACTATTTAGACGCTAGAAGAGTTTTATATTGTATGAGAGTGGTGTATGAATTTTAACAGGTTCTCTTTAGTTGGGAATGAAACCATGCCCCAGATCAGATATGATCACGATTCAAGGAAGGCCTTGCAGTTACTTCGAGCGTCACAATTGCGTAACCAACGAGTTTCAAGGATCACCATCGCTTATATCTCGGTCAGAGTAGACGCAATAACTTTCACATGGGGAAATTGGACCGGTTGTTTGTTTGTAGAAATCTATCAGTATTCCATGTGGCACTAACACTTTCGATGGACGAAATCGTCGGCATTTACAAGTGTCTGCGAATTGGCACCGTTCGCGAATTCGAGACAGCATGAGGCGTCAGACGCGAGCCTCTGGGTCTGTTACGCGGTTGACTTTCGCTGCTCGAAAGTATGGCTTGATTAACTCAAACTAGCTGGTCCGCGGTTGTCGTAAACGAAAGTGGTTTTAGTTAGGTCTTCGATGACTGTTACACAAGCTTTGATGATTTGAAAATACATAAATCGAATAGTGGATTCCAAAAGAAATCTGCTTCAACAAAACTGCATCTCATTATCGATTCATCATTGATCAAACATAACTTTCGACCTACAAAACTTAAGTAAACAAGTATAAATTAGTTTATTGATCTATATATTTCTTTACTTATGTATGACTGTTTGTCATTTAAACTACACTGAAGATAAGATATCGCTAGGCATATATCTTTATCTTAAAGACCACCTATTAATATCTGGGGGCACGGAAGTGCCCCCCGCCAAGACAGCCAAGCGAAGCGAAAGGGCACTACCTACCTTTTCTCGAAGCGCTTCGTCGTTTTTTTGAACCCTCATAACTTGGGTTTGGATTATACCAGATAAACAAAATTCTCAGGACATGATGTCAATAGTAAACTTATTAAACATATTAAGTTTCAATAACATAGCTTTTATACTTTAGATTTTATTGATATCTAAAAAACCCCGATTTCGTCACTGACTCACTGATGATCATCAAAACTCATAGGGTACTTCCTGAAGTCCTAGAAAGCTGAAATTTGATATGTAAGCTTGTATTAGTACACAAACAACAAAAAAATTATAAAACTTGGAAATTTCAAACAAAAAAAAAAACATAAGCAACTTACAAAAAGAAGTGAAATCCCATCAAAAACATTTATATGTAAAATGTTGCCGCCAAGACATATGGCTCGTATTGTCAAAAAGTCATCAGATCTCATGTAGAGCCAAGCTTATAACTCTACATGCACTTACTCTACAAGCCCTAACTTCACAAACTCTACACACCGTAGTCAAAATATGTGGCTTGGCCGTTTCAGTACTACAAGAACTATTGAATAACAAAAAAGTAATGAACAGTGAATACATTTTTCACCTTATTCCCATGTGACGGTAGCGAAACGGCCAAGCCAAATATTTTGACTACGGTGTGTAGAGTTTGTGAAGTTAGGGCTTGTAGAGTAAGTGCATGTAGAGTTATAAGCTTGGCTCTACATGAGATCTGATGACTTTTTGACAATACGAGCCATATGTCTTGGCGGCAACATTTTACATATAAATGTTTTTGATGGGATCTGTTTGTTATGAGATATCTTTAATATTTTGAAGTCCTTTACAAATGAGAGCAATTATTTATTTATCCTGCATCTTCTCGTCCAATATTGGACACATTGGATAGATCACATGCCTAACTTTATAGTTTTTGACTGAACTGACAAAATATGAGCAACATTTTATGTAGTTTCGTGTGAAAAAGTTGTGACCTCTCCTATACCCCCGCAATGGAAATAAATAATAATAAATATCCTGGGACATTCCTCACACACGGTCACCTGATCCCAAACTAAGCAGAGCTTGTACTATGGAAATCAGATAACTGATATAATTACATATACTACTTTTTGTTTGTAAATACATACTTAATATACATAATTACACCCAGACTCAGGACATACAGACATGTTCATGCACACAAATGCATGTCCTGTGTGGGAATCGAACCCACGACCAGCGGCACGTAAGGTGAACCTTTGAAATGTAACCATGAGGATTAACCCACGCTAAAAAAAGCCTGTCTACGGCTGGACAAGTTATAGGTACAACATATTTAACAACTAGCCGTCATTCCCATACATTCGCACCAATATACATAAAAAAGCAACAATTGCGTCGGAACCAGCCAGGGGCGTAGCTACTGCCCTATCGCCGTATCAGCGCAGCCATATCAAACATACGGGGCCCTAATAGCGACATTAGGGTTGGTCGCGGTGGGGCGACCGCCCAGAGCGCCAGCCATGAGGGGGCGTCGAAGGCATAAAATCTGAATTTGGTGTCAAACTTCGACAAATTCTGAGAATAAACGTATCTTCGGTAGGTGCTCTAGTTCCTGAGATACCTAAATAGGGGTTTAACAGCTCAAGTTTTGGAAAACACCGGTTTAAAGGTTTTATTAAAAATATTAAAAAAAAATAGTCTGTCGCAATGTTGAATGATGATTCAAAATGATTCAAATGTGCCTGGCAGGACGTAGCCGTTCCGGCAGGGTCACCTAAGAACCGTTATAACTTTTGAACCAGGTCCTGGCCAAATCTGATATTTGGTAAAACAAAGGGTTCGAAGATTTTGTCATTCCACCATTTTTGTTTTTGTTTTTAATACCGCTTCCACGTGTAACTTTTATAAAAATCAATAGCTAACATCAATACAATCAATAAATAATCTGTTACAAAACCTCGTTAAGTGTCACTTTTCGAAGAGCAACTAAAGTTTTACTGTGAAGAAAAAACTATCCCCATTAAATTTATAGTTATAAAAACACGATTTTTTATTTGTTGTATGTAATGTAAGTTAACCGACGATGTTAATCATGACATATTGAAGGTATTATAGTTGTGATTTAAAATGTCATCCCAACATAGTCTTGTGACTAGTTGCAAATTTCAATCCTTCAGACCCACTCTCGCACTTGGCCGATTTTATTTTATATGGAGTCTGTTTGGATAGCAGATAGGGAGCGCCGTAGAAATTTCGCCCAGGGCGACGCCCAGTAGTGCTAAAACCGGCACTGGGGGCCCCGAACGTGTGTAAGCAAAAATTCTTAAAATTTTTTACCTCCATTTGGTTTCGCCGCAGTCAGGTAGGAGGGCCCGCCAACAAATGATAAACAAATGATATGATTCCTTCAGAGCAAGCTACCACTGGTTGGAACCGTGTATTGTTGTGCCAATGACGACCAATCTAGTGTTTGAGTGATCATTCTACATGTTAACTGTGTAAGTATACCTATTCTAAGGCAGATAAGACATATTCTTCATCAAGCTGAAAATCTGTCGCTAAGCACCTAGCCGCATTAGAAAGCCTTTTAGGCTTTGTGTGCTTACCAACTTTAGCGACATCATCACTCACCATGATAAGATAGATACATCCCACCAAAATCATTTTTATGTAAAATGTTGCCAAGACATACACAACAACTACACGGTGTGTAGGATTTCTGAAGTTAGGGCTTATAGAGTAAGGGCATGTAGAGTTATACGCTTGGCTCTACATGAGACCTGATAACTTTTTGACAGTGCGAGCCATATGTCTTGGCAAAATTTTTTTGGTGGGATTTCACTTCTTTTTGTAATTTGCGTGTTTTTTTTTTGTGTTTCAAATTTCCAAGTTTTATAATTTTTTTGTTGATTGTGTACTTATACTAGCTTACATACCAAATTTCAGCTTTCTAAGACTTCAGGAAGTACCCTAAGAGTTTTGATGATCATCAGTGTGTCAGTGACGAAATCGGGGTTTTTTAGATATCAATAAAATCTTAAGTATACGAGCTATGTTATTGAAACTTAATATGTTTAATAAGTTCACTATTGAAATGAAATGAAATGAAATGAAATGAAATTAATTTATTTGCGAGAATAAGGGTGGCAAAAATATTGATGGTATAAATTGTGGAGTTCCAAGCTTACTCAACCGAGCTTCGGTGTGCAAATATTAATATTAAATAAATTAAAAAATTAAAAAACATATGGACATATTGACATCATATCCCGAGAATTTTGTTTATCTGGTATAATCCAAACCCAAGTTATGAGGGTTCAAAAAAACGAAGAAGCGCTTCGAGAAAAGGTAGGTAGTGCCCTTGCGCTTCGCTTGGCTGTCTTGGCGGGGGGCACTTCCATGCCCCCAGATAACAATGAATTTTGTTCGCGAGGCAATTCGAGACATTCATTGAGGTTTATTAGTCGATATCCAAAATAAGAATATAATTAAGCTGGGTATTTTTGTTTGGCTTACCTACTACCTACATAATTATTTAAAGACAACCATACGTAGATTATGTTATCCACGCTAAATAATAACCTATGCTAACCTTTTATAATAAAGTATGACGACTGACTGTCCACTTAGTCGTTAGGCTAAAGGAGGAAAAATCAAAATGAATTTATTTTTTCCTGAATTAACCGTTAATTAATTAATTAACTACTTAAATAACGACATTATTAAGGCAGATCAAATCATCATACCTAGATGTTCTAATCCTAGGCAAATTCCGACTCAAGTAGACGAATATGAGATGATGTCATTATTTATTATTAGGTTACATGTTACTGTGGAATGGAACCACTCGCTACCAAATTAGAGCCTAGTTTAAATACCGTAGTATTTAAACTAGAGACTCTAAGACGACGTGTCCACCATTTCGCGGACAAAAACATAATATTTTTACAAGCTTTTATTTAACTTGCAATGTATGTATGTATGTTTGTTCGTTCGGTTGGAATCTTGCAAGTTGAATTTCACCCACTTCCAGTGGTCGGATTGACTTGATATTTGGTGTACATTAGTATATTGGAAGACAACGCAAGTACAGTCAACAAAAAGTAGTCACCAAAAAAGCTTGTATTAGCCGTTTTGAAAGCTTTAATTTTAACAGATGATGTATGCGGATATTCATACCTAATTAAATATTATATTTATTTTACCTCTATAGTAGAGAGCGTCTAGTGAGCAACTTTGTTGGATTACTCACAACTCAAGCTTAAAGTCCTCATGAGTAACGAATATTCTGGTAACTAGAGAATCAGTACCAACTTAACATGAGAGAAAGGTAATTCTACCAATATAATAAATGTGAAGGTTTATTCGTTTGTTACCTCTTGACGTCTCAATCTGTGCCTCAACGACCAGCCAATGCAACCGGACATGATATAATTTGGCATGCAGCTAGACCATAAATTGGGATAACATCTATACAGGTCGTTGTTTTGTTCAGCGACGAGCGACTCAGGGTCGATAATACAAATGATACTGGTGATAAAAAAATATTAAAAAAATACTTTTTTTTTTTTTATAATAAAAATAAAAAAATTAAAATTTTGAAAATCATGTAATAAGCTAAAGTGTAGTCATAATACTCAACGGGAGTACGAGGGAGTGAAGGGGTGGGGCGATGGCGGCTTGCGCCTAGCTCTAGTCTGTGCACGAGCCTAGTAACCATACTTTGCGGTAATTTTATTTCAAATTGAATAAGGTATTTCTCGACATATTTACAGTATTTAATGGAATTAAGTCCATTTTTGGGGAATATATATTTTGTACTACCGCTCCTGGGTCGCTTGTCGCCGACCAAAACAACACCCTGTATATATATAAAATTCAAAGTCCGGACTGACTGCACAGGCTAAACCGCTGGTCCTAGAGACATGAAATTTGGAGGGTGTATTCTTTGTGAAAAGTAGGTACCACTAAGAAAGGGTTTTTAGAAATTCTACCCCTAACATAGGGGATGAAAGTTTGTATGAAAGTCTGTCAGTTTTAAAGTTAGGATCTTCAAATTTTGTGTTTAGGCTGAAGATTTAAAATTAAATTATACGTGTCTCAGCGTTTTTGATAATTCAACCCTCAAAGGAATGAAAAGCGGGATGAAGTTGTTTATGGGAACTCACTGACTGATATATCAAGGTGTAATATAAATTAAATCAAGGGTTCCAAGAGATGGCACGTGTAATGCCACTCAGACTAGATCAACCATCTACAATGCATAATATTATTTATGTATCAGGTTTTTTGCTTCGTCATTGCTTATTTCTGTGTATGTAAATTTACACCTACAGTTTGCAGTAATGTTTTTAAACCTTTATATAGATTTCCGACTACCTTGTAGACATAACAATATCCTTGTTAAATATTTGGTTTGAAATTGCTTTTTATTTTCAATGTCATTGGGTTGATTTCAGAGCAACTAGACTAGACAAATGGCTGTAATATTTATAAAATATTCTATATTTTTTTAGCAACAGTATAAGTAATGTAACTGGAACAAAATTGTGTCCGAATGGTAGAGACAGTACACGAAACCTGGAAGGCAACAAAATGAGATGGGAAGACAAGTTAAAGTTAACTGTGGGGCCTGCAGGGCTATTTTAAAACGTCGGAATCGATATCTGAAACGGATTCAAAAAAATCCTTGGCGAATTCAGGAATTGCTATTTGAATTTTCGAAAACTTTTCGATGAATCGAATTGATATTTCCGTTAAGAAACATCAAAAATATTCGAATTCGGAAATTAAAAAAGCAATTGCGAAATATCGCCTCGGTAGTTTTTGAATCCGTTTCCGATATCAAATCCAAGCATTTTAAAATAGCCCTGCTCGACTGGAGAAGAGTGGCCCGTGATAAAGGACAATAGAAGATGCTAGAGAAGGCCTTTCCCAAGTGGCATGCTGAATTGCGAGACATATTATAAAACACTCAAATATATTGCAATACACAATTCAAAATAAAGGGCTAAAATAAATAAATAAACTAACGCCAAGCTTGGAGGCCATATTTGAAAAGATGTGGTATGTTCAGGGTATCTCCTTTGTCTCTTTTTGGCATAGAGATGTAGGTATATACCTACATCTCTATATATCTCTAGCCCTGCAGGGCTGCCAAAAGTGATGAGTGGAGAACAGAAACCCTTTATTGTAAAACTATTTGTTTTGACTACTTTTATGACAAGGGCATTGTTTGCCTATATATTTTCTCAGCCTCAGTACTTCCTTCCACCCTAACCCAGCACATCCCTGTGTAAGTTTTGATTTATGTGGCTGGTAATTAAACCAGCATCATATTATAATCTGCCTGGCTATGAAGGACAAGGAATCTTGGACATTGGCTATGAAGTATTTCATCATGCTTGGCTGTGCCGTTGGGAAACAAACTCACTTTTGCATCTATTATAGGTACATATTAGTATTTCATATAGAGGAAGGAGTACTGCATGCTTAATTAGAGACGAAAACATAAAAGAAATGTAATCTGTAAAGCAAGGCTTCTCTAAGAGGGTTTTTTTTAGTGCTTTGTGATTTTTCCCATCCTCACCCCTCCCTGGTTGATGTGCATATATGTTTCCCATTTTTAACTGCTCATATTTCCTCAAATGGCACTGACTTCAATAACATTAAATATTAGTGGATGCATCATGCACCTGTGAGGGTGGTACATATCTAACTAGGTACCATAAGACTAATAATAGCCAACAATAATTTAGGTCTTAAATCTACAGAACAGTTGTTATACAAGTAATTTAAATATTTTTTAATTATTTTTATAACCTATGTTGTCTGAGTACAGTGGCGTAGCTTGCCCTAGATGTGCCATGTATCAAATTCATTTCATCCCATATCATTGATACGGCTTATACAGCAGTAGCTACGCCCCTGTCTCAGTCAATACATACTATCAGTTATAGAATGATAGTTTGTATGTTGTTATATTATAAGAAATAGGTATCTACATGTCAAGATTTTGATTTATCATCATGAATTGATAGAAGCAACGGGTATGAAGATCAAGGCTGTGATAAAAACGTTGATGTTATCTATTTACTATCTGCTATTTACGGAGCAACTTCAGAAATAAAAAATACAAGTTACATATAAGGTAGGATTTCATAAAGGATCATGCTTGTGATTAAAACAAAGGTATTAGGATAAAGAAATAGGATCTAAGCTTATAAATGAAGTACCTACCTATGCCAATGGAATTAGTTTTGTTAATTTTACTCTAGTGACTTACTAAATGGATTTTATTAGGGAGATACTACTATTAAAATCTTTAATTCTCTACTAACAAATATAAAAACAGTACTCGTGGCTATAGAACTATCAACATTATATCAAAGCGTGCGTGGTCCGTGGACTTAGCAATATGAACAAATGCGTTTAATTGAGCGGACGTTATCGCAAATATCTAGACGTTTCGTAACAAAGAGCTGGCGGATCGTATGACAAACGGCAAGTGCACCCAGCGCCATACAGCCAGCAGTGAAAGTGGCCAATCTGTCTCATAACCAAACCACTCTAATTACCTTCACGGTCACCCTCACTACATGCACCCCAAAAACAGATTTCACAGCCTTATCGATACCCTACACTACACTGATAACTATATCATCGCAAACGAAAGTATACAGACCGATTATAACGGTATGTTCAACGTCCCAACTGTTTTTTATCGATAAGAATAAACTAAGTGTGGTCCGCTCGTCGCATAACTCACCTTAAAATAAACATCCATGAGGATGCTGTCCGGCAGCGAACGCAATACATTCCTCTCGCACTTTGATTTCTGCAAATAGTTCACTAAATTCGTCAGACACAGCTCGTATAAGTCATCGGGTATTTTCTTTACGCGTATCGGCGACGTAGACGCGTCAGCCATTTTGGAGAGATAAAATAAAACTCTTTTCAATTCAATTCAATTCAATTCTTATTTATGGCTTTTGCGGAAATGCCACCACAACTTCGCATTTTGCTTGGAAATTTGACAGGTGCTTAGATAGAAGCGCGCGATGTTCACACCTTTCGTGGCTCTCTCATTGGTCAATTATAAGCTTCTTTATAAGACGCGTTTTGATTGGTCAATTGATTTGTTTGAAAACAATAGACAAAATTCTGGTAGCCCTTGTTTGGCACGGGGTCGATGTCATGTGATAAGAAACAAAACAAGTATTGTGTGAAAGAGATAGATGAAATTTCTCATGTTCTTTTAGTTTTTTAACAGCTGATTGTTATGTAGAGTCAGCGTGTCAGCTGACAACGGCTGCGCGGGAAACTTTGAGTAAGAAAAGGTTTGCAAGTCTTTTTATATGTCGGTCGTAACTCGTAATCTTTTAATGACGCAGTGATAAGCAGTTACTTGATTAAATTTCACGCATCCAGGCATGGACAGACATGATTTGTCCATGACTTGATACTAGGGTTTCGTTTTTCCCGACCTTTTTCCGTTCCCGGGACCCGGGAATGAAAAAAATGCTTTCCCGGGAATTCCCGATTCCCGGGAAAAGTTGTTTGTTTATTTTTACCTATCAAAAGTTAATTAAAATACGTAATTTAATGAAATTAGCTATTTATTTGTCTCAAAAGCAGTAAAAATAATCACATGTAGTATTCTACATGTGATTTTACAATACGATATGATGTGATATTTTAAATTTGGCTAAAAAAAGCAGCAAACGTACGTACAATAAAAGTGCATTACGTGTTTTACTTGAATTTTTATAGGTAAAAATTAATATTTTTTAATAAAAACAAAAATAACACAAAGAGGACATCTTGAAAATGTTCAAATAAAAGTCCGTATTATCTCCGAAAATACACATTTTATTAATAAATTTTAATGTTACTATTATTTTCTCTAAAACCTGCAGTTCAGAACCCACACATAGTAGCTACTAGAAAAAAAATCAGCCCAGTGCGAAACGAGCTCGCACACGAAGGGTTCCGTAATGACATATCTTGGGGGCCCCCTTAAATTTTTAATTCATTAAATTCATTTTTAATATTTGTTGTTATAGCGGCAATATAAATACACATTCAGAAAAAAAAACAACTGCCTACTTTTTACGGTTCATCAGATACAGCCCACTGACAAACGGATAGACGGATATGGACGGCGCAGGCTTAGTAATAGGGTCCCGCTGGCACTGGACCCTAAAAATCACCAGTAGTTTACGTGTTTTGCAAAAAAAAATAACAAAACATATTTTTTATATGTGAATCTTCGGAAAAAATTTAATTTTTCAAAAAAAAAAAACGCTGTTTGGCTTTATCTCCGAAAATAATATAATTTATATGTAACTATATTTTTTTTAATAAATTATAATGTCACTTTTATTTTCATCAAAAATCTGTTCATGGTTCCTTTCAGCTTGGATCTGTAGTTTAGATAAAACATAATTTTGGTTGCGAAACTTACCGATACAGAAAATGTACGTTCGATTTCTGTGGATGTAGACATTTTTACTATGATTTTATGCTACATTTCCGTGTATCAAAGGTTCTTCGTTAATTTTGATCAAGGTTTACAGGTATTTTAAATCTTTCAATGTAATAGAGAAATTCCCGGGAAACCGCAAAAAAATACCCGACTTCGGGAATGACGTATTTCCCGGGAATTCCCGATTCCCGGGACCCGGGAACGAAATCCTACTTGATACTTAGTGTCCGTGTCTCACATATTGTGATGTCCAGAAATTATCGGTGGATTATTCATAGATTTTAATATAGGCACGTCGCATGTCTCGCAAAAAGCCAAGGACCAAGGGCTATAAGATTGTTTACAATTATTTTCATGATTATTCATTCCGTTTATTTCGATGATAAAGTCCGCAAAGATGGTAGGTAGGTACGTACTTTTGTGAATACAAACGTGTGGTGTGGCGTGTCGAATTCCTTGGCGAAGGTTGTGGATTCAAATCCTACAATTTACGTACTTGAACTTTCTGTGAAGGACTTGAGAGCCAGTTCCCTTATAGGCTTTGTATGCTTACCGACTTCAGCAACAACATAACTTTCCAATTCTATCTACACTAAAAATATATTTAAAGAATTCGCTTCACTTCTATTCTCAATCATTAGGTACACCACAATGTACCTACATTATATGAAGGCTGAACGTCTAATTAGGTACTATCGTATCATTGCTTGATACAGTTTATTATTCGAGTGCAAATGATATCCTTTAATTTGATAACAATCATGAAGGAGACCCTGATTACCAAATTACTGTACAATAATTATTATTACCTATTATTTATTTGAAAAGCGATGCGATTCCCTGCGTTTGTGAAAAAACAGACAATGGGGCTGAGCCTGAGCGTAGTCGAGTGCGAGCATGAACCTTTAGAAAATTCTAAATCCCACCAAAAACATTTTCATGGAAAATGTTACCAATACGAGACCATATGGCTCGCAATGTCAAAAAGTTAACAGTATCATGTAGAGCCAAGCTTATAACTCTACAAGCCCTAACTTCACAAACTCTACACACCGTAGCACAGAATATAGTTCATACAGAAAACCCACTTCGAAAACGACGATTGCGCTTTATTACGTCGTTCCAAGAGTCGCTTTTTATCACAGACATATAATATTTCTTTTTATTTAAATGTCGTTTTCGATTCCTCGCCGTCCCTATTTTTTTTGAAAATTAAATGTAGCCAATACTACTTATTCCTCATAAATCTGGCAATACAACAATAATTTTTCGAATTCGACTGGTAGTTCCAGAATTAGCGCATTTAAACAAACAAACGAAAAACTCTTCCGCTTTATTATATTAGTATAGAGCTGTGCCATGCTTTGCTCTTGTCGGTGTAGCTTCTTCCATTCTGCTCTATCATTAGCAACATTTTACACCTTAAACAACACGACGTCTATTTCTGCCTTCACTTGATCTATGTTACTTACTCTTGGTCTTCCTCTTCCTCGCTTTCCCTCTATCTTTCCTTCTATTATTTTTTTAATAAATTCGTCGTGTCGTATAAGATGGCCAAACATTTTTCCCCTCCTATTCTCTATAGTCGCCATAATTTTCCTTTTCTCTTTTACTCGACTCAATACCTTTGTTTTAATTAATAGTTAATTTACTTTATATCTTTGAAAAATTATTTAGGTTAGGTAAATGCGAATCTTTGTCAGTGTTATCTAGAACAAATGTTCTAGATAAGACTGACAAAGATTTGCATTAAATGCTAATGCCCCTTATGTGGTTTATAAATAATATTTGCAAGTGTTTCTTATCTCATGTTCATAAAACACATATTTATAAATACATTATTGGAAATGATATCTTAATATAAAAATAATTAACACAAATTCAATTTGAATAACATTTATTCAGACATTTTAAAAATATTTAACACTAAAATTGATAAACAACAGAACATGTGTTCACTAACTAAACTAACTTTTAAAGCTGTACTATAGCAACGTAAATGCCAGTCCTTCATTCGGGTTCCATCATATAAAATGAATGAATATACAAATAATATTATTAGGACATTGGGAGTTGTAACAATACCACAATCCTATTGAATATCCAATTAAAAAGAAAAAGTGACAATAAGTACCTTATCTTTTTATTTGTACTACATTCACTCAAAATTAAATTCAAATCCTCTAGAATTCTAAACCACAAATATACTTTAACCGACTAAAATCCCGACGCCTCTTTCGCCTTCCATAAGTATATTTTGTAGTCAAGTACTTTATTTAGTTATCTAGTTTTTGCCGATGGTAAACTTTGAGATGGATTCGAGTAGATTGATGTATGCGGTATGCTCGTATGCGGTGCTCAAGTCGGACAATTTCTGTACGAACTCGTTGCTGACGCCCTTCTCTTCTAGCAGATTCATTAGCAGGTCGTAGAGGTACTGGAAAGATGGAGAATAATTTTAAATATACAAGCATTTTATTTCGGTTTTAAATCTGGTACATTGCCTGTAAAAAAAACCAAGGGCCTTTGCCTCAGGTAATTTTATTTCGTCACATAAATCTTGTAATGTGTTTTTTTTTATATTTTGCTAATATATTTAATTCCTTACTACTTTACTATGGCCGCGAAACGAAATTGGCATGATACTTGAAGAAAGAAATATATTTATTTTGAAGTTCCACGACACTATACTGTTTAAATAGTTAAACATTTGGAAAAAAATGCCAATAGTGTCAGGTTGTCCAAAAAACTTATTTTGCTGAGTTTCCGAACTGGCGAAACCGGTAACATCAGTATCTTATACTTTCATAAACGAATGGCTTGACAAAAGGTAGGTAAACAAAAGGTGAATGAAGCAAATTGTCAAGTGAGAAAGAAGTAAATTGTCAAGTGAGAAAGAAGTAAATTGTCAAGTTAGAAAGAAGTAAATTGTCAAGTTAGAAGGAAGTAAATTGTCAAATTAGAAAGAAGTAAATTGTCAAGTTAGAAAGAAGTAAATTGTCAAGTTAGAAAGAAGTAAATTGTCAAGTTAGAAAGAAGTAAATTGTCAAGTTAGAAAGAAGTAAATTGTCAAGGTAGAAAGAAGTAAATTGTCAAGTTAGAAAGAAGTAAATTGTCAAGGTAGAAAGAAGTAAATCAGTAAAATAATGTCAGCTCATTATGGGGCAACGGCACTGATTGTTACTGCAAAGTGTGTTAGTGATTTTACTGATCTACAAAAATATGATTTATTTATTTAAATTATCATGAATGTCCTTATTAAAAATATAATTAATAGATGTTATATGAACATGCTTTCCAACCGACACAAACAAGATAACCTTTATAAATAACGCTAGACATCGTACTAGTATTATAAATGCAGAAGTGTGTTTGTTGGTTTGTCCTTTTTCACGGTTATGTGTCATTGTTTGCATACAGATACGTAAGATGCTATAGAACATGAGTGAAACCGCAGGGCACAGCAATGTATAATAATTAGTACATCCATCCATACTAATATTATAAATGCGAAATTAACTCTGTTATCTTTTCACGCCTAAACCGCGCAGAGCCGATCGCGATGAAATTTGGCATGCAAATAGCTTATGGTATGGAGAAGGTCATAGGCTACTTTTTATCCCGGGAACACGGGTGAAACCGCGGGGGACAGCTAGTTATGTATATAATGGGAATGTCACATTAAGTAACCATAGACATAGAGATAGATATAATAAATGTCCATTGAACTTAGTTAACTTTTTTTTTGTAAGAAATAAAATGTTGCATATCAATGAATATTACTCACATTTAGTGAGGAATCGACTTCACATCAATGCATTCGCTTTCCCCCATTATTGGCACCCGACAACTACATGTATAATAGTGTCAAGCGTGGCATAGAAATGGGGTGACTTAGGATCGAACCTACGTCCTCACGGTATCTGGGTGTGTTAAGCCATAAGGCTATGAAGTCGCGAAAGTTAATGACGAAAAAGTTTATGTGATTGTAAGAACTCGAGTTCATTTATAATTTCCGACCTACATGTATGTGAAAGTGTTGAAGTCATTCACTTTTGTTCTCATCTATTAAATAAATATTGCAGAAGTGATGAAAAAAATTACGATATTTACTCACATAATTCAAAATAAAAAAAAACCTCTTCAGTTATGAGTTGAAGATTACAAAATTATTTTTCTAAAACAGTATTCGATAAATCATTCGAATAAAATAACTGTTATGAAATCTTAATCATAGATGGCGCTGCAAAATTTCATTCGACAACCACCCGCAACCCGTGTTAAGGTGAACGCACACTTATCCGAGCCGAACGCATCAAACGAAACGAATTTTAGAATTTGTATATTTTCATATACAAATTCTAAAATTCTTATCCAGATTCGGACGATTCGACGCGGACGAATGTGCGAGCTTTCATATGATTTCATATACAGAATTCTAAAATTCGTTTCATTCGATGCGTTCGACGCGTTCGGCTCGCATAAGTGTGCGTTCACCTTTAGGACACTTCACTACTACCATCTGGGGGCACGGAAGTGCCCCCCGCCAAGACAGGCAAGCGAAGCGAAAGGGCACTACCTACCTTTTCTCGAAGCGCTTCGTCGTTTTTTTGAACCCTCGTAACTTGGGTTTGGATTATACCAGATAAACAAAATTCTCAGGACATGATGTCAATAGTAAACTTATTAAACATATTAAGTTTCAATAACATAGCTCTTATACTTTAGATTTTATTGATATCTAAAAAACCCCGATTTCGTCACTGACTCACTGATGATCATCAAAACTCATAGGGTACTTCCTGAAGTCCTAGAAAGCTGAAATTTGGTATGTAAGCTTGTATTAGTATACAAACAACAAAAAAATTATAAAACTTGGAAATTTCAAACAAAAAAAAACATAAGCAACTTACAAAAAGAAGTGAAATCCCACCAAAAACATTTTTATGTAAAATGTTGCCGCCAAGACATATAGCTCGTACTGTCAAAAAGTTATCAGATCTCATGTAGAGCCAATCTTATAACTCTACATGCACTTACTCTACAAGCCCTAACTTCACAAACTCTACACCTTAGTCAAAACGGTAGCCCGCTATCGTCATATGGGAGTAAGGTGAAAAATGTATTCACTGTTCATTACTTTTTTGTTATTCAATAGTTCTTGTAGTAGTGAAACGGCCAAGCCACATATTTTGACTATGGTGTGTAGAGTTTGTGAATTTAGGGCATGTAGAGTAAGTGCATGTAGCGTTATAAGCTTGGCTCTACATGAGATCTGATCACTTTTTGACAGTGCGAGCCATGTCTTGGCAACATTTTACATAAAATTTTTTGGTGGGATTTCACATCTTTTTGTAAGTTGCTTATGATTTTTTTATTTTTGAAATTTCCATGTTTTATATTTTTGTTGTTGTTTGTGTACTAATACAAACTTACATACCAAATTTCAGCTTTCTCGGACTTCAGGAAGTACCCTATGAGTTTTGATGATCATCAGTGAGTCAGTGACGAAAACGGGGTTTTTTGGATATCAATAAACTCTATTTTTTTTTTTTTTTTAATGATAAACCATTTATTTCTCTACACAAAAGTGCATACGTACTATGCCAACCTGATTTGCGAGAGACTGGTGCTGGTTGTAGGTTTAAAAAACCTGTAATACAAGTCACCAGGACCCCACTCCACGGATTAATAATACATTTACATCTTAGATATATAAACATGAATAGAAGGGCATAAATATCAAAAATATTCTAAACAGAAACATAAAGTAGAAGTACCAGGAAAAAGTATAAAGTATAACAGCTATGTTATTGAAACTTAATAATGTTTAATAAGTTCACTATTGACATCATATCCTGAGAATTTTGTTTATCTGGTATAATCCAAACCCAAGTTATGAGGGTTCAAAAAAATGACGAAGCGCTTCGAGAAAAGGTAGGTAGTGCCCTTTCGCTTCGCTTGGCTGTCTTGGCTAGGGGCACTTCCGTGCCCCCAGATGCGCTAGGATTCCTTATATCTTTTATAATTTGACTCGTAAAAAGGAATATCCGCGTTTTTTATTATTTTTCTCTCATAAAATCATAAAAAGTATCTTTGCTAAATAGAAAACCAAGAATCTTATTAGATTTTTGCCGAAATCACAATAATTAACCTCACTTTTGACAGGGCTCACGGTGATATCAGTTTAGGGCATGGTCGGTGTGAGCGCAATATGGCAATGTCATGACGTTTCACGGGACATCGTTAGCTGTCATGAACCAATTCGGTACAGGTTTAAGCACGCTCAAATCGATTACAGCCATTATAGCTTCAATTCGGAATGCAGCCGTAATCGATACCCGCTAGCGACTACGGTGAAAAATATTATATGAAATACTGTGATTCCAAAACGCTCCATTATATTTGTATGGGAATGTTATAATATATCAAAATGAATAATTACCCCATCGAGCACGTCGCCAGCGACTGCATACACTTTGTCGTTCCACTCACCCTTGTAAATAGTAATCTCGTCGATACCGAAGATGTCATCTGTAAATCAAACAATTTTACTTTATAAAATCTGTCCCATGTTAGGTTAAGTTTCTTTATGATTTTCAATTATATTTTATATATTTTCTATACCTTCTTTCCCATTCTTGACTTGGACTAGTAGGACTGTTGATGATAGCATAGTTTTTGGTGAGGCCAAAGGCGTGAGTCAGGAAGACAAAGTTAAAAATCTGCAACTCCTGGTTGATCAAACTGTTGTATTTGAGACCAATTTTGCATTGGTATTGGTATTTACAGTGTACCATCACTGTAGATCATTAGATAAATACCAAGAATACCATTATCTTCCCATTCTTGTTTCAATATAAGCTATAGAATAACTCTGTTCTGTTAATCCATAAGGTTCTATCAGTATGTTGAGGACCAAAATCCCTATAACATTATTAACTTACTGTACTCATCATTGCCAGTCTGTGGTGGCTCCTGAAGGTATGAGCAGGTGAAGCCGAGGGTGGCATCACCGCGGACCAGGTCCACCTCGAACTGAGGCTTTGAGCGCATCTCCGAGAACTCCTGCTTCTCTACCTGCTGCGAGCCTTCGCCCTCACCCAGGTCTTCGGAGTCCACCGTGTGGTTCACGTTGAATGTGATTTTAACTCTGTTGGCAAGTGAAAGGTTTTTAAGGCATTGTTTGGTGAAATACAAGTCACTGGACAATAGATGCTGCTTACAAAATATAATATTAAATGTACTTACATTCATTATAATAATAAACTATTATTATTAAATACTGATGGAAAAATTATCGTTTAGCAAACATCCAAAAATATAAATGAATATGGTAGAAGTCTGCCAAGGTGATATTTTTATTTACTGGCATACAATAAAACCAAACCAATTCTAGCAATCTTAACTAATATTATGAAATGAATGTAAAAGTAAGTCATATGAAACCTCTTGACGCCCCAACAGCACAACAAACACAAGAGACGAACATACTTTTTGTCCAGGGAATGCATGTGAATCTACAGGGACAGTTACTTATACATAACTTACACTTCATCCTTCAGCTGTTTAGTGAGGACTACCTCGGCTCCATCTCCCTTCACAACAAAGCCGTCTACTTCAGCAGGCAGGGTCTTCACCTTCTGAGCTTTACGTTCTGCTACTATCTCCTCCGTGAGGAACTCCACCAATTCTCTCTCACCTGAATATAGAGGTATACAGTTGTTAGTTTTTGGAAAAGGTGTATGTAATATTCTTCAGTTAATATATAATACTTCTTATTATTTGTTAACTTTACTTACATTTTATAATTACTTAATAATATTGAGCAAAATTAAGATTAATGACTTTCAGAAATTATTATAGAAAGTTACTTGGAAGTTTAAATAAATAGTTTAGAAAATTAGTTCATTATAGAAAAATCTGCTTTTATTTATTGCATAATTTTTCAGAACTATAATCAGATACAATTTTAAACCAATTTATTCTGACACAAACCTTACAGTGCACAAATCTCAGAAATACCTTTTGATGTTTATAAATACAAAGAAAAGTAGTCCTTATTTCTTTACAATACAGTTCATCTATTATATAAATAACCATAGATTAAATAGATAAACCTTATTGTGATGCAATAAAGTTAATTTTGCAATGAAATTATTAAACATCAAAGGTATTTCTTAGATTATCCATACTAGCTAGGTTAGCAGTTTTTGTCTCACACTTTTATGAAGAGACAAGACACAGGTCCATGTCCCTGGATGTGAATATGATGATTATCTACCCTGCAGTTGGCTCTGACACCCTTCTTGTGATGAAGAGGCCAGTGTGGCAAGTATGCAGGGAACAATTAAAAATATATAATAATTATGAGGCGGGCAAATCTTTCATTATTACTAATTATGGTCCTAGCTACAATAAGAATAGATTAAATGATACAAACAATAAATGAAACTAACTACAAGATATATCTTGATGAAGAGGCCAGTGTGGCAAGTATGCAGGGAACAATTAAAAATATATAATAATTATGAGGCGGGCAAATCTTTCATTATTACTAATTATGGTCCTAGCTACAATAAGAATAGATTAAATGATACAAACAATAAATGAAACTAACTACAAGATATATCTTGGGAAATCCTTGTGACAAACATCCAATCCCCAAATAAGTCATGCTTCAAATATACTTATACCTACCTAGATATTTTACACCCAGAACAAACAGACATGATAATGCACACAAATGTCCAATGTCCTTCATGTGCTTAACTGTGTCCATAGAGCAACAATAAATTATATACAACTGTTTTTTTTTGCAACTCTTAACTAACTACATAAAGTTCTACTGTAGATCATGTTTGAATAGCTTACCAGGAAATCAGGAGTTGGAAAGGGATGGGTATAGGACTCACCAAGAGGCCTTGGTCTGGATGTTGGCTCATCTTCTCTATCTGCTAAGAGATTGTAATCATGACATTTCATTATCTATCCTGATGCCTGATTAATTTTGGATAACAAAGCCCCAGGAAACCACAGTCTAAAATACGTATACATATACTCTAGTGGCAAAGATTTTGCAGTCCGCTGATTAAAAACTACACTGTTTAAGATATGGGGTTTGACCAGTTGTAAACTAACAATTTAATGCAAGGGTATAGAGCTTTAGAATATCCTGGATACCAACCATAGGTATGGTGCAATACCTAACCTAAAAATAATTGTGAAAATTTTGGTTACCTTTTGTATGTAGGGCTTTGAGGCCGCATCCACAGCTGCACGTGTTGGAATGGTTGTGAAGCAACCCCGAGGCCGCCGGCCCATCGAGCCTTTTCGAACAGCTCATGTGCCATATCCCTCTTGTGAAATCACGTTTCACAGGTGCTTGCGTTCGAGTTACCAATGCACTCGTTAAATTTGAGCTTTTAACACAGTTGTGTATTATTCTATGTGCCGATTTTACTAGCCCATTCATTTTATATTTTTATGAATTACGTATGTCACGATATTTAGCAGAAAATATTCAAAAATCGGGAAAAGAACGCGGCCGGTTCCAAAAAGAATAATTCACAGATCTCTCTCTCTCTCTTAGTAGAGGTGGGTAGCTATTCTAATAACTAGCCAAAAAACGGCGATTCACAAAATAGCCACGGCTATATTATCTGTCAACACGATAATTGGCTATTGGCTACTGGCTACTGGCTATTTTTATTTTATTTTAAGATCAAAGGAAAACTAACAGCTAGGTGCATAAAGTATAGATGGACATAAAACAAAAAGAAGGCTAATTATAAGTTTTCACAGATATTATACATTACATAAATTTACAAACACAGCAGAAAGACGGACGAGCACTATATAAGAAAAGTAAGTAAATAGTTTTAGACGACAAGATAAAATCAAATAAAAGTAGGTACTACAGGGTACTAACATAAATTTAACTTGCAAGATTCGATTACAAACACCGGACCGGTGAAATTATATACAAGAATGTAAAAAGAAAACTAACACTTAAGAAATCGCTTTTAAGAAAAGTATTTTAAATTTAACATTCGCTTCATTTGAGTTTCAGAGGTATTAAATAAATCGAAATCAAACTCTTTGGCGACCATGTTGTAACATCTGCATGCTCTGATTAAATAACTATTTTGCCTATAATTATTACGCGCAAATGGAATGTACAGGTACAATAATCAACTCCTTGCAGGGGCAGGTGACTGGAAAAATAATGTCGGTACACAGACTGTAGCAAAACATGCAGCTATTTTTTGTTTTGTTTGTCCCTTATAATGTGAAATCTGTGTGTGAAATAAATTATTATTATATTATTATCTGTTACGGTGTGTATGGCTTGTACAGATTGTATCCACCTTTTAAACGATAGGCGCATTGAATTATTACGCTATTCAATGTATAGACGTAACACTGCAAAATGCATCAACTATTGAGAAGACATGCCAAAGCTGAATCTTAACTCATTACTTGTGCTGACATTATGCGTTTCCGGGTTACCTTTAACTCAAAATTTATCTGATCAGATCCACAAAATCTGGTCACGTGCCCAAGAGATCTGCAATCTTTTCAGACAATTCTATAGCCAATAAAAAGCCACTAATAGCGGGATTACAATATCTTCGCGTGATTAATTAAATACTTGAATGCTGCTTTTTAATCATATACGATCATTAATTGTTCGATGTATACGATACATGTTCTATGCTCATCAATGATTTGATTAAGATCTTGCTTCTAGCCACTTATACCTAATAATAATTTTAATGGTAATAAGTTTTTTGGTTTGTACTATATAAATAAAATTACAGTACCTCGCACATCTTAATATTTTTGATACCTATTCTTTCTCACGATACCTTCAAACAGACTCACACAAAAGTCTGTACACGTATGACCTATACTGGAGAAATCACAGGTACCTATGTCACAAATAACTTTATGCTATAAGCATAAAATCACATTGGCATCCACTTCCACCAGGCGATAACAAACACGTCTCATTCTATAATGTTTCAAATAACGGTCAAGTGTTTATAGACGCGTTTTACCTGAAATAAAACGCATATTAAATACTTACCTTATTTGAAACCATAGTTTTTAATTCTGCCTGCTAATTCGACTCAATGACGAGATAGCGCGCGGATCAAGCTCGCGCTCTGCCTGGGTGGATTTGGGGAGATGTGCGAGCGAGACGGCAATATAGGGTAGACAAAGAAGGAAGTATAAAGCAGAAAACAAGGAGCGCCTATCTCATTCTATAAGGTTTCAAATAAGGTAAGTATTTAATATGCGTTTTATTTCAGGTAAAACGCGTCTAATTAATACGCAATAAAACTCAAAATACTTATATAACAAAGTGGTCTTCTCATTATGGCAGGCCTACATGCGGATACATATATGATGAGATGTGTCGAAGCCGTAAGATATTCAAATCGCGATTAAAATGGTGTCAGGATCACAAAGACCAAATTAAGAGGACTCAATTCGTCATACTTTTCATACAAAACCACTGTACTTATTATGGCGTTGATAACATTTTTCGTTAGATGTTTTGAACAAATTAGTATCTTGTGCACTATATCTAGCCGTGTATCTAGGCGTAATTTAAAAAAAGTGTGAAACAAATTCAGTCAAAGCCTCCGAAAAACAGCGTTTTTGCCTGAACTTTGGCCATATCTAATGTACTTATAAATTGTAAAAGTTAAGAAAACATTTAGATACCAGGCTTGCAAATGTATTGGAGATTCTAAATAACTAACTTTTTTTTCACAAACTTGTAAGATTTTTTCACAAGAAGTATACGCCTGGAACAAGTTTTATGAATCCGAAATCATGAATGACGACCTAGCGAAGCGGCCGCGAGTGATCAGCGGAATTTACCGACTGATAATCGATGGCTTTGATGCTGTCTCTCTTTTTTCGCAATCAAACATTACGTTGGATGAAACAACAAGCTTTTAGACTATGCTTGCGTTGAAGTTGCGCCGGGCACAGAGGGCCGCCTTAAGATGGATATCTTGGCCTCACAGAACTCAAAAATCAATTTTCGTGGCTTCCGGAAAAACACCAATAAGGTAAACGCTTGGCCTGGCCTCCCGGTGAGCGTTGATGGTATGAGCGATCCCAAGGAAATAGCAAACCTATTTAAGGACCATTTTATTGTACAGTCCCCCCTGGGTCCAGCGCGGAAGGTGCTCACTGCTGAGTTGCCTACGGAGAAGTTAGGGACTAGATTTACGGAAAAGGATGTAGCAAAAGCAATACGATCAATATCAAAAGGTAAATCTCCCTGTCACGATGGTCTCAGCATTGAGCATCTTCAGTATGCCGGTCCACACATTTCAAGGGTCTTAGCTGTGTTCTTTTCACTGTGCGTGAGTCATTCATACGTGCCACGGGAACTAATGAAAACTGTCGTAGTGCCTGTAGTAAAAAACAAAACGGGCGATTTGGCCGATAAAGGTAACTATAGACCTATCTACCTCGCGACAGTTATTGCAAAGGTGTTTGACGCCCTGCTTGAGACACAGTTAGATAAGTACCTCGTGTTGCACGACAATCAGTTTGGTTTTCGAGCTTTTCTATCCACCGAAAGTGCAATACTGTGTCTCAAGCATACCGTTAGATATTATACTGCTAGAAGGACTCCTGTTTATGCCTGTTTCCTGGATCTGTCTAAAGCTTTCGACCTGGTCTCCTACGATATCTTGTGGGAAAAGCTTGAGGGCATTAACTTACCAGGTGAACTTATAAATATATTCAGGTATTGGTACGGAAACCAGGTCAACTGCGTCAGGTGGGCAGGATCGCTGTCCGAGCCTTATCGGTTGGAGTGTGGGGTGAGACAGGGGGGGATTGACCTCTCCCGCACTCTTCAACTTATATGTGAACGCTCTGATCGTCGCACTCAGCAGTCAGCGTGTCGGTTTTCATATCGACGACGTCTGTGTTAATAATTTAAGTTACGCGGACGACATGGTGCTGATGAGTGCGTCGGTTTGCGGCCTGAGAAAGCTTTTACTGACGTGTGAGAACTATGCCATGAGTCATGGTCTTAAATACAATGTATCCAAAAGTAGGTACATTGTTTTTAAGGCTGGGAATATACGTCCTATAAGTGTGCCAGCCATTCCGCTATACGGTGTTCCCCTTGTCAGAGTGGAACAATTTAAATACCTAGGCCACTTACTCCAAACCGACCTCAAGGACAATGCGGACATAGAACGGGAGCGGAGGGCCTTGTCGGTACGGGCAAATATGATAGCTCGCAGGTTTGTACGTTGCTCCAAGGACGCAAAGGTCACGCTTTTCAGAGCATATTGTACGTCATTTTATACGTGCAGCCTGTGGGCAAATTATACTCTGAAATCGTACAACGCCCTCCGCGTCCAGTACAATAATGCGTTTAGGGCGATGTTGGGGCTGCCCCGGTACTGCAGCGCCTCGGGTATGTTTGCAGAAGCGCGAACTGATTGCTTCTATGCGACTATGCGCAAGCGGTGCACGTCTCTGGTCCGCCGGGTGCGGGCCAGCTCCAACACCGTCCTGACCATGATAGCGGACAGATTGGACTGTCCATACATGCGTCGTTGTTGTGACATACACGTAAATATAATAAAATAAATCTAAATCATAATATTATTACTTACTAACATATAGATAAAAAGGTGTACCTACTAACAATATTGAGTCTTGTTACTTGAATAAATGAATTTTATTATTATTACCCCTCACGGGGCATAGGGGGCCAAGTCCGGGGCGAACTTCTTTCTTGGGGTTCGCCTTAAAACTACTCAAGTAAACTGAAATAAAACAAGACTGTATGGCCCAACCTTTGCCTGCCTTTTGGCGAATAAGACAAACAACAACAACCTGTCTGTATGTCACATGTCACCTGCTGTCACTTTCACGTGGACGTTTCCTTCTTCCCGTTTTATTAGGTACCTAGGTACCTACTTACATTCCCAAGTATATTAAAATTTTGAAACAAATGGCTAAGAAAAGAAAGTTAGAATCATCCAGCCCCACTATCCATAAACCTTCACCTGTCGAAGTCGTGGTAGAAGATGTTAAATCACATCCAATTTGTATGCACGGACCGACACTTCTGTTTTCAACTGAAAAAGGCCGATATTTCGCTTGTTCCTCATGCAGGAACAAGAAAGACTGTACTTTAAACATCGACGAAGAAGACTGGAACAAAGAAAATGTGAAAAAACGGAATGAGAAGTACTATAACATGATCCCGAAGATTGATAAGGCAGAAGCATGGAAGTTTCTGAATGAGGTTAGTTTTATGTTTATTTGGCAAACTTGGTGGGTTTTTGCGTTAAAATATCAATATGGAAAACGAGGAGCCTCCCAGGATAAAGGTAAGGACTTACCAGGAACTCCTATGGCAATCCAATGATTATGCGCACTATCACAAATCACAAATTTCACATGCGTTTCTATCTGTAGTGTATTTCGTACTGAATCTTGCGGTGTTGCGAGACGCGCGCGTTACGTTTACTCACACACACGCGTTTGGCGAAGTATGTAGAAGATTCCCGAAGCTCTTTTCTCGCTCACACATATGATGTGGGAAAAGGAGAGGAATCGGGAAGCAGAGGCTCGTCATTGATACTCAATATGAGTAGGTTTCTACTATAAATATTATTATAGGTATTTTGGCCTAAACATCCTCCGCCGCCTTGAGAATACGTAGTGTTCTCAAAAGAAAGAAAAAATAATTAATTATAAGAACTAATTACAGATTATAATAATTACTAAAGTACTGAATATAAGATGCGGTATGATTAATTTTTATTGTGAGGGTAATGGACATAACTTGACAATGGGTCTTTTGAATGATCCATTTGAAGTTTTTACTAAAGCGACGCGGATATTTCCATCCTTGCCAGGATAAACTTGTGATATTATGCCCAACGGCCAACGTAAAGGGGGAATATCATCTTGGTGTATAAGAACCACAGTACCAATCTTAATGTTATCTTTATCAATGAGCCATTTCTGTCTAACTTGAAGATTATGTAAATATTCTATACGCCATCTTTTCCAATAGCTACACACCATATGATCTAATAATTGTTTCCGACAACGTAAAGATATGGTTTCCTTGGACACATTCTGAAGCGGCAATGAAGTCAATGGTGAAGCCATTATAAAGTGAGCGGGAGTAAGAGGCTCCGGGTAGGGATCCTCAGATAAAATGCAAAGCGGTCTAGAATTTAAGACTGTTTCAATTTGGGTAAGAACAGTGAGGAGCTCTTCATATGTGAGGAGCTGCGAACCGATAACACGGTATAAATGAGTTTTAATCGATTTTATATTAGATTCCCACAATCCTCCGAAATGTGGGGCGCGGGGTGGAATCATTTTCCATTCAATGCGGTACTGATCGGTAAGTAGTTCTTGTAATTGAGCTTTAGCTCCGACAAAGTTAGTTCCGTTATCGGAGTAAAGAAAAGAAACAGGTCCTCGACGGGAAATGAATCGCTTAAAAGCGGAAATAAAAGTATCTGATGACACATCAGTTGCCAATTCGATGTGTACAGCTTTGGTTACTAAGCATATAAACAAACAAATATATGCCTTTTGGCTCTTTTGACCTCTGCGTCTACATAATGTTACTTTAATGGGTCCAGCATAGTCAACACCCGTATGCACAAACGCTTTGGTCTCCTGAACGCGGCAAGAGGGTAAATCAGCCATTTTTGGGCTGAGAAATGAAGGGGAATTTTTAAAACAAAAGTTACATGAATGTACTCTGTGTCTAATGACACTTGTAGCGGACAGTATCCAATATTTCTGGCGCAACAGTGAGCTCAGAAGATTGGCACCAGTATGGCAATGAGCATGGTGAAAATAGTCTATAATAAGATGAGTAACGTGGCCATGTTTAGGTAAAAGAGCGGGATGCTGAGCTTCATACGGAAGATTTGCATTTGAAAGTCTACCTCCAATTCTAATAATTTTATCTTGATCTATAAAGAGGTCAAGTTTTTTAAGCGGGGAAGATAATTTAACTTTTTGAATATTATTAAATAAATTTTGAAAATGAACTTGTTGTACAGAGCGTATTAAATATACTTCAGCTTTATTTAGCTCAGAAGCTGTGATGCGGCTGTGACCTTGATCACGAGAAATTATGCGAGAAAATCTAAGTATGTATACTATTATGCGTAATATTTTATTCCATGATGAGTATTTCAGAGCAAGCTCGTAAATTAAATTAGGCTCAACAGAAGCGGACGCGGTACAAGTAACAAGCGTTTTACTATTAAATTCAGGTAGGTCCTCACAGCATTCGGGACTAAATGGAGTGATAGGCCATTCTGAAACTGGATCTTTTAACCACAGATTACTATACAGATAAACAGCTCCTAAGAACGTGAAATCGTAGGTACTTCACTACATGCGCAGCGATGTGTGCGTGAGTGCTCACCGACAGGTTCACGTACGAGAGCCGAGAAGTCGCTTCGGGTGTTTCCGGCGAACCCGAGGGTCCTAGAGTCGGGGGCGACTCGCGACCGAGCGGCACGCCTCGATACCTACATCGCTTGCAGTACGTCGTCGCTCGCTGCTCGTTACCGCGATACTTTGTTTTTAATAATTTTAAGAACTTATAAACAAAATGGTAATTTAATTGCAGTGAATGCATAAATAATACCAGGAGGAATATAAATATATCCTATTTTAAGCCTATTTTACATACCTCAAAGATCGAGACAAGTAATTATAATTTATCCAAATGTAGTAATTTTCTTTACTAGGTAGGTAAGTATGTAGGTACGAGTAATATTTTTAGTGGTGTCAAGCCAAGTTCAAGATATCTTTTACTTAATGCATATATTGCAATACTTATATGTATTTAAACTGTTAGAATTTAGGTACATATATAATAATGTAGACACTGTTATTTTAGGTTTTTGAGTGTGTGATAATGGCATTATTGTCATTGTTTACAATGGTTGTAATAATAATTAGGTACAGTTGGACATTATACAGGGTGTTGTTTTGGTCGGCGACAAGCGACCCAGGAGCGGTAATACAAAATATATATTCCCCAAAAATGGACTTAATTCCATTAAATACTGTAAATATGTTGAGAAATACCTTATTCAATTTGAAATAAAATTACCGCAAAGTATGGTTACTAGGCACGTGCACAGACTAGAGCTAGACGCAAGCCGCCATCGCCCCACCTCTTTACTCCCTCGTACTCCTGTTGAGTATTATGTCAACACTTTAGCTTATTACATGATTTTCAATATTTTTATTTTTTTATTTTTATTAATAAAAAAAAAGTATTTTTTTATATTTTTTTTAGCACCAGTATCATTTGTATTATCGACCCTGAGTCGCTCGTCGCTGACCAAAACAACGACCTGTATAAAACGTTTATAATAACATTAATTGTGGCAATGAACGAATTTCACTCTAATTGAATAATTTTTCAAATTTAAAAAATTCAAATTTTCCCTTATTACTTTCGAGTAAGAGTTCATATTAGTGGGAACGCCTAATAATTGTAGTAGGTTTGGAGTTTGGGTATTGGAATTCTTTAATGGAAAATTGGGAACTAGCAAATCCCGCGAGTTTGGGAGAGCGTGTCGTAAGGCTAGGCTCGTTGTAAATCTACACTTGATACCGCGATAATGTGCAAAGCGGCAAGGCTCGTGCTCGGTTCGCCTAGCGTAGACGCACCTCAATACATTACCCGTAAGTAAAATGATTTACAGTGTGAGATGAGTGTGTGAGAATCAATAAATTATACTTATAATTTATAATTAGTAAAAATATTACGCAACTTTCTAATTAAATTTATTTGCTAGTGTGACAGCCCTACAAGAATAGGCTAATATAATAGACGCTTGTAGGGAGCTGTCGCTCTGTATAATATAATCCTCTGTGTTTTAACCATTTCGGGCCGTGCCACCATAAGTGATGTGACACTAGCTGCTCAGGTAAAATACCTCTAGAGAGACAGTCGCTAGGATTTTCTATACCACTAACGTGGTAGAAATGTTTTGGGTCAAGATTTTCTTGACATTTAGCAATGCGGTTACTAACGAAAACATTCCATCTATGTGGAGATGAATGTATCCATGACAGAGTAATTTTAGAATCGGAGAATGCGAATATATTATCAATAGCGGTTCGAGCACTATAAGTCTCATTATAACTAGCGCGTAGCTTGGTACGCTCCAAAGCAAGTAAACGGCGGTGAGCAACGGAACGGGAATCACCTAACACGTCAGGATCCTCACGAAAAGGTAACGCGGTGCAATATCTGCCTGCGGAGTCCCGTGAGAAGTTACGAGAGAACAGCTGTTCACACTCCTTTTCGGCCGAGCTCATAAATTTTTGCGCGGGAATTTCTTCGAGCTCCCAAAACTTAAGTAGGGAATCATCTAAAGAAATAGTAAGGTCATTGGGACCAGAAATGAAAAAAGTCGCGGTATTAAAATAAGTGGATGCATTTTTATTAATATTCGAGTTAGCGGGAACGTCACCCATAAGAATATAACCGAACACGGTTTCAAGGGCAGAAGGAGCGGGAGGTGCAATAATTTTTTGACCTAACAATAAAAATGGGAACAATTGTGCCCCGAGAACTACTTCGACCTCTCCGGGGATGTGCCACAGAGGGTCAGCGAGCGGTAAGTTACCTAAATGTTGCACTATAGAAGTCTCAACATATTCAGTCGGTAACCTGTCAGTAATGCAATCAACGACAAGAGCGGTAATATTATAAAAATATTTTTTATTTTTCGCGGTTATTTTAAATTGAACGTAGCCGTGAATAGGACGCGAAGTGGATCCTACACCCTTTATAAAAGAATTGCTAAGCGGTATTATATTTAAATTTAGTTGTTTACAACAGGCAGTTGTAATTATGTTGTTTTGAGACGCGTTATCTATTAAACATCTAACTGAAATATATTTATTGTCCTTATTAGACGCATAAACTTGAGCGGTTGATAAAAGTACAGTAGTATGGGAAGGATTTAATTTATTAAAAGAGTCGCGTTCGTTATCATTATTCTTATCAACTCGCGCTCGGGTGCATAGCGACACCGGTTGTGGAGCGTCCGTAGCGTTAGAAGGAGACGCGGTCGGATGCGCGGGCGAGGCTGCGCACGGGAGCGGTCGCGGCGCGGCGCGGGCGGCGGCGGACGGCTGCGCGCAAAGCTGCGCGATGCGGTTATCGCTATTATCAAGACGCGCCGAGTGAGAGGGACGCGAGTCAGAAACTATTTGTTGCGATTGCGAATTGCTATCCAAATGCAAAAGAGAATGATGGTGTTTATTACAAGTTTTACAACTGTATGAAAACTAGCTTTGTATTGAAGTAGATTCACTTTTATTTAATTATTACAAGTTTCTTTTTACAATTTCGAATCAGTCGCGTCTCCATTATTCGCAGAGAGACCATAGATGACCTAGACGACCATAGATATAATAAATATTTGATATTAATTCGGATACATGCATAAGTTATAATTTATATTCCGAAACATCCTCTTTTTATTCAAGCTACGAAATCCCTTAAATAGCCAGGTGTTGCCCTAACGCGAGCACTGCGTCTTGGGCCTACATCTGGTTCTTCTGGCTCTACAGAGCTTTGCAAGCCCTCATGGCTGACATTTTCTGATGATGGTGTTGGTGTATGATTTTCCAAGGTGAAACCTGGTGACTCAGTATGATTATCTTGAATGTGCACCAGTGGTAGCAGGCTAGAATCTGTAACGTTTGAGGTCCTTTCTGAGTTGTGTCCGATATCTGAAGACATTCCCGAAGAAGACCTGATATGAACTCTATTTCTTCTATATTCTTTATCTCCCACTCTGACCATGAATGATCTTTCATCTAAGCATTTAGTAACTCTGCCACAACTCCATTTGTTATTTATTTCAGGCTGCAGCTGAACCATAACCTTCTGATCAACATATAATAAAGGCTTGTCTCTAGAACATTTATCATATCTTTCTTTTACCTTTTCCTTCCTTACTTTTATTTTAGCTGGAACATTAGGAACAACAGTTGGCTTGAGATGTTTTAATAAGCAGGGCAGACCAGTCCTGGTACGTCTGGAAAACAACTTCTGGACGGGACTTGTGTCATCCATCTGAATTGGTATATTACGTTGATGTAACAAACAAAACCACAAGTCCTGTTTAGTTTCTATGCCTTGAATTACCAATCTCTTTGCTGTTTTCACTGCTGCCTCAGCCTTTCCATTAGAAGCTGGATGGTGAGGAGATGAAGTGACATGCATAAAATTCCATTGCACAGAAAATGATTTAAAATGCTCATTAACAAAATTTGTTGCATTATCAGTACATACTTTTTGAGGTATCCCATGACGAGCAAAGTTCCTTTTACATATCAGTATTATCTCATATGCTGTAAGACTTGAGAGGCGATCCAACTCAAAATAGTCTGAGTAATGGTCTACTGTAACTAGAAATTTCAAATCTCCCACAGAGAATACATCCATTGAAACATATTGAAAAGGATATTTAGGCACTTCATGACATATCAATGGCAGTTTTTGCTGTGATGGAGCATGCACTGCACAGAATAAACATTTTTCCAAATAGCTCTTCAAGTCATCAGACATGCCGGGCCAAAAAATATTTTCTCTTGCTAGACGTAATGTGCTGGCAAAACCATTATGACTCACATGTACTTTCTGTAGCATCTCTGATCTTAGAGTTTCTGGAATAAGCACTTGGTTGTTCCTGCATATTAATCCTTCAAATGTTGATAATTCATGTCTAAATTTGTGAAATACTTTTAGTTCTTGAGGTAAGTCTGTTATGTACTTAGGAAATCCATTTAAAATATACATAATTAATTTTTGTAGGTTACTATCTTCCTCAGTGGATTTCTTGATTCTCTCAATAAGTTTATCTGATATTTTTAAATACCTTACTGGGGAAACTTTACTTATTAGCCTGTAAACTTTTCTCTCAGATAATTTACTTTCCAAATCATAACTTTCTGTACCTTCAGCGATAGGGGCTCTGGATAAAGTGTCTGCCACATGGTTGTTTTTGCCTTGGATGAATTCTAGCTGAACATTATACTTTTGAAGAGTCAATAACATCATTTGCAATCTTTTAGGTGCCTCAACAAGTGGTTTATTAGCAATATTAATTAGAGGTCTATGATCTGTTTTAATAATGGTCTTACAACTGCCAGCAACATACTGATTAAATCTCTTACATGCAAATACAACTGCAAGCATTTCTTTTTCAATCTGGGCATATTTCTTTTCAGTTGCTGATAAACATCTTGATGCAAAACTTATTACATTATTGTTCTGATAGAGAGCTGCACCAAGACCAAATTCACTTGCATCACAATCAATAACTACCTCTTTGTTAACATCAAAATATTTTAACGTTGGTAGACAACTTATAACATTTTTTAAAGCCTGAAACTCCTCTTCTTCTTTTTTCTTCCAGATAAAGTCTACATCTTTTCTTGTTAACCTTCTGAGATTAGCTGCTTTGGCACTAAGATTATCGATAAACTTGCTGAGATAGCCAATCATGCCCAAGAATCTAAGTACATCTTTAGCACAAGTAGGAGTGGGCATGTTTTTTATAGCCTCCACCTTTGATTCATCTACTTTTAAACCTTCATTTGTTAGAATGTGGCCGTAAAACTTTGCTGAGGTCTGTAATAGATTTACTTTATCTTTGTTTAACTTACAATTTACTTCCCGGAGCCTCTGAAGAAGTTTTTCAAATTTTATATTATGATCTTCAACAGCTTCCTCAATGGTATCACCAACCCCATATATTAAAATGTCATCAGCTATTACCTCTATTCCATTTAGATCTTTTATCAAACTAGTGAGCCTTTGTTGAAAAATTTCAGGTGAGGAGCTGAGCCCGAATGGGAGACGCAGCCATCTGTAACGACCAAAAGGTGTCCAAAATGTAGTAAGTTTACTGCTTCTTTCAGAAAGACAGCATTGCCAAAACCCCTTTTTGGCATCTACGGTACTAAATACTTTGGCTTTACTCAACTCTGGTAACATTTCATCTAGTGTAGTGAACTGAAAATTAGGTCTTTTAAGAGCTTTATTTAAGGGAATGGGGTCTAGGCATATTCTAAATTTATGATCACGGTTAACTATCAAAATATTATTTACCCATTCTGTGTGCTGTAATTCTTTCGTAACAATTCCATCCCGTTCTAAGTTGTCCAACTCCTCTCGCAACTTTTCTCTTACACAAACAGGTATACGACGTGCTGGCTGTATACGTGGTACAACTGTTTCATCTATTTCTAGGTTAACCTCTCCAGGCAAGCTTCCATAACCTTCAAACACATCGGTGTACTTTTGCATGATCCTTAGTGTTTCCTTTCGGTCCAAATGATCAGAGACATCAACTTTGCTACAATACTTAATAAACCCTAATGCCACACATGCTTTTTCTGACAACAGAGGGTCATGATCAATGTCCACAATAAAGAACTTAATTTTAAATTCCTTCTTGTCCTGGATGCTTTTTGTTTTGCATATGAAAACCGCAGTACCTAAATTAGGTATGACAGATCCATTAAAACATTTCAATTTCTGATAAGCAGGGGTCAATGAACTAAAGTCATCTTTTCCAGTGATTTTTTTAAAGCATTTTGCCCCCATTACAGATACCTGTGCTCCTGTGTCCAAAGTGCAATATATCTTACTCCATTCATCATTGGTCTTAAAATAAAGAGGTGCTTCTTTGTGCCCGCAAGAGTTCATGCGTATCTCTGATATAATGATTTCCTCGACTGAGGATTCATCCTCGACTTCAATTGCTTTTACAGATTGTTGTTTTTTCTTACAGACACTTTTAAAATGATTTTTTCCACCACATTCCTCGCACCTTTTTCCCCAAGCTGGGCAGAGTTTTTTATTAAAAATGTGTATCTGTGCACAAAATTTACATTTATTAGGTTCCTTTGCTTTAATACTGATCTTATTCACCTCATCAACTTTTTGTACACTTGAAACATGTATTGATGCTCTTTCCGCAGTTCTGCATAAATTTATGGCTAATTCTAATGTCAAACTTTCTTGGCGAAGAAGTTCTTTCATTATGTTTTTCTCTTTAATGCCAACCACAACTCTGTCCCGCAACAATTCATCACATATAGATTCCGGATAATTGCAGGGCTTGATCAATTTTTTGAGCACTAGCAGGTAATCATCAAAAGACTCCTCAACCAATTGACACCTAATGTTGAAAACATAACGAGAATAAATAACATTGGTTTTTTTTATAATTTCTGTTTCAATTTTTTTTAAAATAGAGTCCTCACTCCTTTTATCCTCATCAGTTAAGTTGAAGTCTAAGTATTTTTTCATAGCGGCATTGCCAATAGCGTTTAAAAGAATCCCAGCCTTGATTTCTTCCTTCTCTGGGTCCCATTTGTTCATACCCGTAGCAATGGCATAATTCTTCCAACCTGTCTTGAAACGCTCCAAGTTTTCAAAAGGATCTCCAGACTCCACTAAAAGTGGCTGCGGCCACGGTACGTTGACGCTACTTTTTATTTCGGAAGACACAGACGGCGTGGCTTGTTGTTGAAGTTGTTGTTGCATCAGGCCCATTTGTTTTTGCATCACCGCTAATAGCTGGGCCTGTTGCTCAAAGAGCTTCTTGAACGACTCGTCCGCCATATTCTGACACCATGTATGAAAACTAGCTTTGTATTGAAGTAGATTCACTTTTATTTAATTATTACAAGTTTCTTTTTACAATTTCGAATCAGTCGCGTCTCCATTATTCGCAGAGAGACCATAGATGACCTAGACGACCATAGATATAATAAATATTTGATATTAATTCGGATACATGCATAAGTTATAATTTATATTCCGAAACAACAACTATACGACGACTTACACTGAGAAGCAGTATGCGTAAGGCTAAGGCAGTTTACACAGCCTCTTTTAGATTTAACAAAATCTAAACGATCTTTAGTATTAAGTGCTTTAAAAGAGGAACAATTAAAAATCTGATAGTGATCAGATTTATTACAAAATAAGCAAGTGCTTTTATTATTATTATCGCGTGCAAGGAAAGCATGGTGGACTGTATGTGAATTACGCGGTTGAGAACGAGAAGCGGGCGGATTATTAAGGTTGCTACCGACTGGGGCGGTTCGCGCGGAGCCAGCAATTGGCGTAGAAGTGCGGTCTAATATTTTTACTTGCGATTTAATAAAATCAACAAAATCCTTATAAGAAGGAATTTCTTTATTCCTCATAAACATTTCAAAGGAAATAGCGGTTGCGGGATCTAACTTCTTTAAAGCTAAAGAAAGTAAGATAAAATCTTTCATATCTTCAATACCTAACTGTTCCAAAGCAGATACAGAAGCGTGGAAAGTTTCAATGAACGTATTTAAAGACGCGGAATTATTTAATGCGGGTTTAATATTGAATAAATTAGACATGTAGTGTGAGCCTAATGCTCTTTTATCTTGATATTTTTGAACTAAGCTGTCCCAAATAGAATTATAATTATCACCGGACGGTATAATACCTGCCGTGATTTTTAAAGCATTTCCTGTTAATTTACCTACAAGATATTGTACTCTTTGAGAATTCGAAAGATCAGGATTTGAATGTATATTAGATTTAAAAGATTCAAAGAAGACGGGCCAATTTTCTATTTTTCCATCAAATGACGGAATTTGAATTGGTGGTAGTTTGATACGACCTTTATATTGGGACGGAATAGTATTCTGCGCGGACACATTCGACGTAATATTTGTCTTACTGACGATAAGAGAACGAACCCTTTCTATTCGGGTGTACACTGTATCAAAGGAAATCATTTTTTTATAATCAATCTTATATTCTGGATCAAGTTGCATATTTAACGCGTTAATTGTATCTAAATTGTCACTAAATTCATGACGAATTGTACTAATAATTTCAGTGTCCGCCATGAATGTCTCTGAGGAACGAAGGTCTGCACTCGCGGATGTGGAAACATTCTTAGAAGAATCATATAAGAACGATAATTGTTCAAAAATAGCTTCATTTTTAGCTTCCAATATTTTAATTTTAGTTTCAATAGCTTCCATTGTGAAAGATTGCGTAATAATAAATTGCAAAATTACCTAATTAAAGTAAAATGACGTAGGTAAATAGGTAGGTATATCCAACAGTTTAGGCACCTACCTATATAGGTATGAAAGTTTATTTCAAGTCGACAGACAAGGCTCATAGAATGCAATTATATGCGTAGTAATAGTACAAATAGTAAGTACGTATTGCGGTTATTAGTACACCATATGATTTCGTATAATAAGATACGAATCGGTACCTATAAAATCTAAGTCCTAAAAATATGGAGGAGCGGCGGCGGTATTGAATACCTAACTACTTTTTATCACGATTGGCGTGGTAAAAATGGCGGGAGTACGAAATATCGTATTTATATAGTCTAAAACCTATTTATGAGGTATAAGACTTGCGTATTATGAGGTATATACCTATTTAGAGGCATAAAACCTATAGAAAGCGGGAAATTATACGTGATTTGATATGAAATTAAATTACTGTAATGGCTGACTCAAAATGAATCCGCTCGAAGGCGTACCAGAAAAAATGGTGGGTTTTTGCGTTAAAATATCAATATGGAAAACGAGGAGCCTCCCAGGATAAAGGTAAGGACTTACCAGGAACTCCTATGGCAATCCAATGATTATGCGCACTATCACAAATCACAAATTTCACATGCGTTTCTATCTGTAGTGTATTTCGTACTGAATCTTGCGGTGTTGCGAGACCAGTGTTCACAACCTGAAGCCAGGCAGCTATCGTACCTGGGCCGTAAAATTATCGTATATGCTCGTATATGGATCAAAATTATCGTATCCATCAGGAAAATGGCTAAAATACTTTAAAAAATCATATGAAACGTGACAATAATATGTTGCAAATACTTTATAGTTTAAATCTTGTAAACTTGTTTTTTAAATGGAAAAAAAAATTGCTCGCGCCAAAATCTCGAATTTATAAAGAAGAAAATAATGTTAAAGGAGGTTAACTGTATAGATTTTATATTTGCGAGAACAGAATACACAAATATTAATGAAACTTAATATTTTATATACAAATTCGAAACGACAATAACTGCGAATACTCCACCACATCGAATGACGATATTTCATCAGAATGGAAATTATCGTACAATCTGCGTACGATAGTCGTGTACCATCGTATATCGTACGTAGTTATGAAATTATCGTACATGTACGATAATTATCGTACGGTTGCGAACACTGTGCGAGACGCGCGCGTTACGTTTACTCACACACACGCGTTTGGCGAAGTATGTAGAAGATTCCCGAAGCTCTTTTCTCGCTCACACATATGATGTGGGAAAAGGAGAGGAATCGGGAAGCAGAGGCTCGTCATTGATACTCAATATGAGTAGGTTTCTACTATAAATATTATTATAGGTATTTTGGCCTAAACAAAACTTATTAGGAACATCCAAACAAAATCCGGATAAAATTTCTGAGACTGGACGCTGGTCTGGGCATTCAATTTTTTTTTTACAGATAGTATATGATCTAAGGAGTCTTACAGTGAAGTCATTTCTTGAAGCAACCTCATAATTTTTGAGAAATACATTATTGAAGTTTGTTAATAAAATCTCAATTTTGCGTCTTTTGACATGACAGTTGCGTTTCGTTAGGCAAAAGTTTAGTCTATACAGCCAAATGAGATGAGTTTTGAATTTATTTATGTTGAAATTCAATTTGATAGGTTTTTTAACCGACTTCAAAAAAGGAGGAGGTTCTCAATTCGAATGTATTTTTCTTTTTTTTTTTATGTTTGTTACCTCATAACTCCGTCATTTATTAACCGATTTGGAAAATTCTTTTTTTATTTGAAAGGGTACACTTCCCGTTTGGTCCCATTGTCATCAGATCTGGATTTGATTACTTCTTAGTGTACTTTGAAGTCGGTTTAAGTTTTTTGTAAAACAGTCCAATTATTATCCAATCAAATTTTTTTTTGTATAAAAAACATGCAATTTTACAAGACATATTGTGCAAAGACGAAACGCATCTATGGCTAGATAAGGTCTGTCATCTGTCAAAACCGATTTCTGTACTGGTAGGTTCAAAGGGTTCAAAAACTGACTCATCGCACCCTTTGTAGTCTTGTGGCTACTACCCCTAGAGTGTATATAAAAACGCAGCGCGAGCACCAGAGCCGATGCAGAAATGAATGATTGCCAAAAACTTCATAAATAATCTCAAACTTCAACTATGAATATCTCGGAAACCATGAGTTTGCTTCAAGTTTGGGGGGTACCAGGGGAAGGGCATCCCCCTCCACACCCCTCCTACCCTGCCTCCCGCCTGAGCCAATGCAGAAGTGAATTTATGTCAAAAACCCCATACATAAGCTCAAACTTCAACCATGAATATCTCGGAGACCAGGAGCTTGCTTCAAGTTTGGGGGGTACCGGGGGGAAGGGCATCACCCCCAGGACCCCCTCGCATACCCCCTCCCCCTACCTCGTGTCCCATCTCGGAAAGTTTTAGCCTAAATCCTTGTATTGTTTTTAAACCATGCTGGGCACTTGATGTCTATTCATTAGTGAATGTGTTGAAGTCTGTACTGCTGCTATCTACGCCAAATAAAATTAATAAAACTTCTCAGGTAAAATCACGTCATCCATCCGACAGAGCATACTGCAACACATGCAAGGAGCTGTACATACTGTCACAGAACAAGAAACATGGCAAAGACCATAGAGTGGTCACTGGTTTGAGTGACGAGCAGCTTGCATCACCGTCATCATGGCTGCCAACATTGGAAAATGATGCAGTTGAAGCACAGTATATATTTGCTAAGAAATCTGTTAGCACTGTGTTGGGTATACTGCGGAATAATAATATACGGTTAGTGTTCTATCTTCTAACATGTGAATGCAAAATGTTGGTTTAATTTTTTTTATAGAGTTAAGATGTGCACTTATAACTCTTATAGTCTAGCTAGCCTCCTTGGCTGGCTAAGGTACCATACCATAAGTCAACTTAGTACACCAGTCTGTGACTTACAAATGAAAGTCATATACATCATTAAGTTCCATAAATTTCAATATGTAGAAGGAGTAAACCTTTCTGATACCTCATTTTTAATATCATTCAATTCTACTACGATTAAATGATATTAAAAATGAGGTATTATATATACAGGTTGTTGTTTTGGTCAGCGACGAGCGACTCAGGGTCGATTATACAAATGATACTGGTGCTAAAAAAAATATAAAAAAAATACTTTATTTTTTTTTATAATAAAAATAAAAAAATTAAAATTTTGAAAATCATGTAATAAGCTAAAGTGTAGACATAATACTCAACGGGAGTACGAGGGAGTAAAGGGGTGGGGCGATGGCGGCTTGCGCCTAGCTCTAATCTATGCACGTGCCTAATAACCATACTTTGCGGTAATTTTATTTCAAACTGAATAAGGTATTTCTCAACATATTTACAGTATTTAATGGAATTAAGTCCATTTTTGGGGAATATATATTTTGTACTACCGCTCCTAGGTCGCTTGTCGCCGACCAAAACAACACCCAGTATATACATATTAGTAGGATTATCCTCCTAATATTATAGGATCCTTTTTATCAAGGGAAAACATTAGATCCCTCAGAAACTAAGTTTGAAAATTTTACTTTTATAAACTTTTTCCAGGAACATCCTCTGTATTGGTGCACCATCTATCCATGAAGCAGCAAGTGCAAGTCCTGACTACAACTCCATACTCTTGGACTACGACACCCGTCACCACTTGTTCAATGCACCCAACAAGTACTTGTGGTACAACATGTTCAATGATTACTTATTCAATGGGAATGAAGATGAAAAAGTGCTCAAGAAGTTTTTCAAGAGTTCCAAGTATGTGTTATTTTGATTATTAAGGTTTGAGCTTATTATAATATTATTAAAATAACCTATTGGCTCATGGATGGGATGGGCACCCTATGACTACATATAAATAAAATATGACTACATATTAATAAAATATAATTCTAGGAACTGCTATTCAAGTATTTAATTGTCAATGTGGTTTTACTCTTGGTTTTTTTTTTTTTTTATACCACTAAGGTGGCAAACAAGCATACGGCCCGCCTGATGGTAAGCAGTTACCGTAGCCTATGGACGCTTGCAACACCAGGGGTATCACTCGCGCGTTGCCGACCCTGAAGAAATCTCTTCACGCCCTTTTTGAAGAACCCCATGCTGTACTCCATTGGGAAAACCACGGAGATTAATTGATTGATTTAAGTTCACATTGGCTTTTTGGTGAAGGAAAACACACTGATATAAGATATACCAGATGAATTCTGTTGCCCTGTTTAGCAGTGGTCAAAAGAGGTCTTTAAATTCAATGCAGTTATTAAAACTATGATCTGATTTTTCAGAGATGGAGGTTTATGCATAGTCATGGATCCACCATTTGGAGGTAGAGTAGAACCTCTGGTCCACACCTTAAAGGAGCTCACAGCATTGTACAAAAGAGTCTGTGAGAAAACTGAAGATGGATTGTTACCGGTTTTATGGGCTTTTCCATATTTTTCAGAGCCTTATATCACAAATATTGTGCCAGAAATCAAAATGCATGATTATCAGGTATACTACATTAAATTCTAATGAAATTTAAATGAAGGTTGTTACTTTTAGTCCAGAAGTAGGTTGTTCTAAAAACACTAACTTGATTTCAGGTTGAATATGGTAACCACAAGAAATTCCAAAGCAAAACAAAAGATGGTCGCAAGTTTGGTTCTCCAGTCCGTTTTTTCACCAACCTGCCACTTCCCACCATAGATTTATCAAATGATAAGAACTACAAACATTGTGACAAATGCAAATATTGGGTGTCTATCACCAACAATCATTGTACCAAATGTGGCCAATGTACCAGCAAGAATGGTATGACTTACAAACATTGCAATGCTTGTAAAAGATGTGTGAAGCCAACGTTTGTGCATTGTCAGGAGTGTAAAAGGTGTAATTTGGAAAAGGGACATGTTTGTGGTGCTGTTATTGAAAGTCAGGTATGTTGTATTATGCTATCCTATCCACTAAAGGGCTTATTATAGATTAAAAACCAGCCAAGTGCGAGTCACACTCGCAACTTAAAGGGTTCCGTAGAGACGTTTCTTGGGACACGTTTGGGGGGCCCCCTTTAATTTTATTTCATTTTGTTATAGTGGCAATAGAAATCTTACACTTTTTGTGAAAATTTCAACTGTCTACCTAATACAGTTCATGAGATACATCTGACAGACGACTAACGGACAGCAGAAGCTTAGTAATAGGGTCCCGTTTGCACCTTATGGAATCCTAAAAAAAACTGACAAGGCCAAAGAATTATATTTACGTTAATTGAAAATAAGTTCTTTTTATTGTTTTTTTTATTTAAATACATAACTTTTGCTTCATTTATCCCAGAAGTTTATGTTCTGTTAAATAGGACTAGGATGGCACAGGATAAGGTGAAATCATGGTGAAATGGAAAAAGTTGGAGGAGGCCTTTGCCAAAGGGCACACAGATTAGTAATCCAACTTTAAAGGATGGAAACTTAAAATAAAATGATATATAATTATAATATACTAGCTTCTGCCCGCGGCTTCGCCCGCGTGGCCGACAGGAAAAAAAATACATATTTTTCTTCAAAAGCACATTATAAGCGCTCTCACTCCCTCTCAATTGAATATACAAACTAACATTATCCCAAACAAAGCAATAATGACGAAGTTCTCCGTAAAACTAAACTAATCTCTGGGATGAGAGTACTCGAAGCGTGTGTGAAAAGACCTAAATAGCAGACAGCCAGAAGTGGATAGTAAATAATTTATATTGTTTACAACGAAGCGCCTGTCAAATTCCGATGACAATACAATATTATGGTGACCGCGAGCTGAACTGATGATGGAGACGGAAGGTAGACAAAGTATCTTCTCAGTGACTAACAGTAGATTGATGATGTCTGGACTCATTTTAATCCGCTTACAGTACCAATTATGTATTTTAACCGACTTCAAAAAAAGAAGCGAGGTTCTCAATTCGTTTTTTTTTTTTAAATGTTTGTTACCTCATAACTCCGTCATTTATTAACCGATTTGGAAAATTTTTGTTTGGAAGTGTACACTTCCCGTTTGGTCCCATTGTCATCAGGTCAGGTTTTAATTACTTTTTAGTGCACTTTTAGTTTTTAGTGCGTTTTTTAGTACTTGCTGAGTTTCTTGCCGGAGTCTTCTCAGTTCAAGTTGTATTTGGAACCGGTGTAGAGCCATTTGTTAACGTTCACAAGTGCCCTATCAGGGCCTAAATTGAATAAATGCTTTTTGAATTTGCAATTTGAAGTCGGTTTTTTTGTAAAACAGTTCAAATTATATAAAAGCCTTTTATCTACACCCAAGCTATAAATCCTCTATTAAAGTTCCTGAAACAGTTTGCTTATTGCCAACATTAAAACATCCGGTGTCATGGTAACCATTATATCATCCAAAACAGTGTATAATGTTGTACTGAATTTCATTATGCAACTCTTTTTTTTTTGCTTTTTCGGTCCATTCTTTACTCATCAAACAGCCACATTCTCCGTGGTATCCTTATGAATTTCAAAAAAAGAACATTTTCATGCAGGCGCGTTTCACTATCACAAAAAAACTTAGAGGTTAATCGAATTCACGTCGTATCCCGCCATTTTGGTTAGATATTAGAATTGCAGAAATTTATTACTTTGTTGTTTACAAAAATAATTGGACTGTTTTACAAAAAACTTAAACCGACTTCAAAGTACACTAAGAAGTAATCAAATTCTGATCTGATGATAATGGGACCAAACGGGAAGTGTACCCTTTCAAATAAAAAAAGAATTTTCCAAATCGGTTAATAAATGACGGAATTATGAGGTAAGAAACATAAAAAAAAAAAAAACATTCGAATTGAGTCATACATTTACTTGTGCTGTAAAACCTTGTTTTTAACCAAAATTTACAATTCCAAGTCAACCGGTTAAGTTTTGGGTCGAAAACCTATATGGTAGATCCTGTTGACCTAGAATCACGAAATTCAATTTGAGTAGGGTTACATTATTATTATTATTGCACGGAACCCTCCGTGTGCGAGTCCGACTCGTACTTGGCTTTTTAAGCCCTATTTGACTCTGTTGGGAGATGATTTTGGAAAAACTGTGATACACATAACATAAATGAAGAGTATGTAACAATTTTCGAGTCAATCGATCGAGAGGATACAAAGTTTCACAGAAATTTCAACCCCCGTTTCAAAATTCCGAAAAAACCCCCCTTCTTAGTGGATACTTACACTTCACAAAGAACACACGTTCTAAATTTAATGTCTCTAGGACCAGCAGTTAAGTCTGTGCGTTGATATATCAGCCAGTTAATGAGTTAGTCAGGACTTTGAATTTTGGGGATGATTTTGGAAAAACTGATAAACGAATGTTTTATTTATAAACCTTTGTGGTTTTTTTGTGAATGATAATAAAGTAATCCCTATGTATGATATTTTTTGTTTGATAATAAAAAAAAACGTGTCTCATAATTTTAACTGAAGAGTATGTGTACCAATTTTCGAATTAATCGACACCGGGAATCAAAGTCAAAGTCAAAGCCATTTATTCAATTTAGGCCCAAGTAGGGCGCACTTATGAAGGCCAAAGCTACTCATGTTACTACCAGTTCGTAAGTCGGCCTTCAATTGAGAAGAACAGGCAAGAAACTCGGCAAGTTACATTTAAAAATTTTTTTTTGGGGTTATCTGAGTAGGTATATTGGGAATTTTTTTCCATTTTGTTTTTTCAGTGAGTTCCCATACCTTAATTCGTCCCGCTTTTCATCCCTTCGGAGGTGGAATTATCTAAAACGCTGAGACACGTAAAACAGTAAACACACGTAGACACGTAAAGAGAGGTAGAGCATAGCGTTTATTCGCTCAAAGAGCAGCTCGACTGGGGAAGTACCTCCAACTTACAGAATACCGCAGCCAAATAACAAATACCTTTGTTGTGTTTCTGCGCGTGAGTAAGGTCGCCAGAGCTCATTGGGGACGGGGAAGGTTCGGTAACGCGTGAGTGATGCCTCGTGTATTGCAAGCGTCCATATGGCTACGGTAACCGCTTACCATCAGGCGGGCCGTATGCTTGCGGCCCGCCTTTGCTTTATATATTTATACCAAAGCGTATTGCTTTGGTATAAATATATAAAAAAAAAAACGTATAAATTATTTTCAATCGTCAGCCTAAACACAAAATTTGAAGATCCTAACTTCGAAACTGACGGACTTTCATACAAACTTTCATCCCCTATTTTACCTCTTTAGGGGTGGAATTTCGAAAAACTCTTTTCTAGTGGATACCTACTGTTCAAAAAGAATACACCCTCCAAATTTCATGACTCTAGGACCAGCGGTTTAGGCTGTGCGTCGATATATTAATCAGTCAAAATTTATTTAGGTAAACAAACAGATATACAATAACAATTATGTATCGTAATATAGTTGGTTATATATCCCACAGCAAATAGAAAATAATGTTATTTGCATTCGAGGTAGTCACACGCGGTCTCAATATACATTTCAATGTACGTATTCTGTGAGTATTTCAAAATTATCACTCTTTCAACCAGACACTCAGAGATGTCAATTAGAATTTTAAGAAACAATGAAAACAATCAACTACGTTACGTATCGCCAAAAATGGTGGCGCGGGACACATGACATTTAATTTAACCAATCAGCGCGCAAGGTGCGTTCCGACGAGGGCGATGGCTGCCACACGCGTCATACTTGTGAACAGGTGCTGCTTGTGGGGGTTGGTCTGCTTAAGTTTGCCATTTATTTATTTACTTATTAAATATAGATTCAGTCTACTTTGTAGTTTTGCGGCCGCGCCGGGGCACGCAATTGTTGTCAGTGCGATTAGAATGTAAATATTATGTAATGAATCTAAGCTTGTTTTGAAAAGAGTAATTGCTGAGTTTATTGCCGGCTCTTCTCAGCAAATGCAACCTTCCGAACCGGTATTAGAGTATTAGAGTCAGACTTTTCATAAGTGCCTGCGAAGGTCTATTTGAATAAATGATTTTGACGCATTCAAGTATGATGCCAGTTTACAATATCAAAATCAACATCAATTATGACGGATAGATTATATATAAACTATCGGAAATTAATACGTTATATTGTAAGCAGTATGATACAGTTCACAATTTATCGGGGAGTTTATAATCTCGCTAGGTAGATTATAAACTAACGGTTTTCACAAAAATACGGTGACATATAGATGTGACGTCATAAACAACTTAAATAAATAATTTTACTTTGAAACTTGAAATACAAAAAATCTCCCTTTCGACCCCCTTAAGGGTTGAAATTCCAACAACACCGATAAACTTTGATAGTAAACTTAGTGACGTTTTATTTGAAAATGGAGGACTTCCATACACACCTTCATCCCCCTTTCACCGCTTCGGGGGTGGAATTATCAATAACGCTGAGACACTTATAAATTAATTTTCAATGGTCAGTCTACACACATAATTTAAAGATTCTAACTTCAAACTGACAGGCTTTCATACAAACTTTCATCCCCTATTTTACCCCCTTAGGGGTGAAATTTCCAAAAATCCTTCCAAAGTGGATGCCCTCACTATATATAATTATAAATTTAGTGATGTTTACTTTGACATTTAAGGACTTTTCATACACAACTTCATCCCCCTTTTTACCCCTTCGGGGTCGGAATTATCAAAAACGCTGAGACACCTATAAATTAAGTTTCAATCGCCAGCCTAAATACGAAATTTGAAGATCCTAACATCAAAACTGACGGACTTTCATACAAACTTTCATCCCCTATTTTACCCCCTTAGGGGTGGAATTTCCGAAAATCCGTTCTTAGCGGATGCCTACATCATTATAACTATCTGTATGCCAAATTTCAGCCCAATCCGTTCAGTGGTTCGAGCTATGCGTTGATAGATCAGTCAGTCACGGTTTCCTTTTATATATACAGAAGAAGATAAGATTACCCCCCCTAGAAGTGGAATTTCCAAAAATCCTTCCTTATTGAATACCTACAGCGTATAATAATACATTTAGTGAAGTTTACTTTGAAATTGAAGGACTTGCATACACAACTTCATCCCTCTTTTCCTCCCTTCGATGGTGGAATTATCACAAACGCTGAGATAACTATACATTAATTTTCAATCGTCAGCCTAAACACAAAATTTGAAGATCCTAATTTCAAAACTGACGAACTTGCATACAAATTTTCATGCCTTATTTTACCCCCTTAGGGGTGGAATTTCCAAAAATCCTTCCTTAGTGGATGCCTACACCGTATAATAATACATTTCGTGAAGTTTACTTTGAAATTGAAGGACTTGCATACACAACTTCATCCCCCTTTTCCTCCCTTCGGTGGTGGAATTATCACAAACGCTGAGATAACTATATATTAATTTTCAATCGTCAGCCTAAACACAAAATTTGAAGATCCTAACTTCAAAACTGACGAACTTGCATACAAACTTTCATCCCTTATTTTACCCCCTTAAGGGTGGAATTTCCAAAAATCCTTCCTTAGTGGATGCCTACACCGTATAATAATACATTTCGTGAAGTTTACATTGAAATTGAAGGACTTGCATACACAACTTCATCCCCCTTTTCCTCCCTTCGATGGTGGAATTATCACAAACGCTGAGATAACTACACATTAATTTTTAATCGTCAGCCTAAACACAAAATTTGAAGATCCTGACTTCAAAACTGACGGACTTGCATACAAACTGTCATCCCCTATTTTACCCTCTTAGGGGTGGAATTTCCAAAAATCCTTCCTTAGTGGATGCCTCCACTATATAAGGTATCTTTGTGCAAAATTTCAAATCTCTAGGTCCAGCGGTTTGGGCTGTGGGCTGATATATCAACAATCAGTTTATCATTTTATATATTAAGATAATATAATCTGATATAGGCTATAAATAAATAGACCTGTGATAGCAAATATTTTTGGATGAAAGGGGTAGGAAGATTTTAGTATGGAACTTGGCATTCTTTTTATTCCGCCATTTTGATTTTATTTCAAAATGGTGTCCACGGATGACTTTGGGTACATTCCGCAATGGATAATATCGATCACAGCGATAATTTGCGTACCGAATTAGATATCACGCTTATGACAGCTGAGAACTATCAACAATTCGGAACGTCCGTTATCGCACTCACAGTATTCAAAACAGAACATTTGAGAATTTAATTAAAATCTGAATTATCAATGCGCTAGGACTCCTTATATCTTTTATAAGTTGACTCGCAAAAAGGAATCTGCTTTTTTTATTATTTTTCTCTCATAAAATCATAAAAAGTATCTTTGCCAAATAGAAAACCAAGAATCTTATTAGATTTTTGCCGCGCTTTTGACAGCGCTCACCACTGATTTATTACAAATTACTGGCGCTCACGGTGATATCAGTTTAGGGCATGGTCGGTGTGAGCGCAAGATGGCGCATGTCATGACGTCATCTTTGACGTTTCACGGGATATCGTTATCTGTCATTATTCAATTCGGTACAGTATTACCCAACTTATATGGCGCGTCGTGAATCTTCGTTCGCACAGAAAAGAAAGTATGGCCCCGAAGATTAACGAAAGAATGCTTAAAACTTATAATCAACCTTAGATCACTACTATAAGTTTCATATTACACTGCAGCTGTTAGTTCCGTCTCACTCGCAAGTCACGCCCCATCGCACGGCGCGCGCTAACATGGCGGCAGCTACCGACCAATAGCGTTTCCCGCGCTTTGAAAATGTATCTTCTGCGCAGGTACATCGGTAAGCCATATTAGTTGGGTACTACTGTTAGATATTTACTAGATATTTATTCATATTGGTTGGATAATATTATTATGGTAGAAGGATTGAGTGATGTGGCAACACTGACCATAACGCAAATAGCAAAGCATATAAAAGTGAGGGTATTTGTATTTGTAAGAGTTCGTTTTTCACAAGCTCTCGAGCTAGACACAGATCAGTACGATCATTGTTTTACCCGGTTCTGTAACTTATTATAAGTTAAGACTAAGATTGTGAAGTGAAGTGATTACCTAATTAATTGTAATATTATAACAGTAAACCTATCGGGGCCCATGAGGAGTTTGTTGCGTCGCTTCTTCTCCTCATACGGGAGTTTTCCGAAGCGATAGTATTACGTTGTTTCATTGCCTGCACTACGCCCACCGAATCCTGATACCACAGAACCTTAATCATGGTGTTTGTATCGCTTGGCAGTCGCTGACGCTATTACTACTGTACGGGTTTTCAAGGTGCGCTAGTGCCGGTGTTTGCGCTGCGTATTTTTACGTTAGTGCTCATGCTAGTGCTGGCGTGCTGGGGTGCGTGTGGTGAGCGACTTTGACTGCTCCGGTACCATTCTGGACAAATGGTAGTGAGTGATCACGGTGCGACTCACATTTTCTCTTGAGTACCAGGGGCGAGTACTCTGGCGGCGTGACCTACCGCAGATGGTCCCAGACGCCTCGTAAGGGGTTGCCTGGTATAGTGTGCCGTCTTTTATGACCGAGAGGTTGGTGAAGGTGGCCACTATAGAAAATCTCAGTAGAAAAGAGGGGGTATGTACGGGTTTAAGCATGCTCAAATCGATTACAGCGGTAATGAGGAATGTTACTAGGTATGCAAAATCGCTTGAAAGTTTGTAACAGTAGAGCCATTATGTATACAAATACACTAGTTTTTGTTTCATTAAAAAAAACCAAGTAGTTATGATTTTACAGACATTTGAAATTTCCCTAAATATCGAGGCCCACTAGCAGTCACGTGACCCCAGTGTGACGTCATCTTGTAACGCTCCGCTCACTTGCGTTGTCGCCAGCGGTCCTTGCGCTATAATATTAGGGGAAAGTGTTTTGTTTCATCCGTGAATTATTCTACTGTTACGTTCATAGTGTGTGTATTCTTAATCAAGGTCATTACAATACAAAAAAACCTTTATTAAATCATGAAGGATTAAAATAGATAGCCTTATAGTTGCCCATTAATTGATCGACGAATAGTGATTCCGTTGCCGCTGAAAAGCGAGGAGTAAGTAAGAATGCACATGCTTCCTGTGTGTGTATTTGAATTTGTTTTTTTTTGCATTATTTACCTAAAAGAATTAATTTTAAGTAGGTACTTTACTTACCAAACCTTTTCCCCCTTATTAAAAAATAAGGTGTAAGTCAGTCTTATAACACCGTATTAAGATAGCTCCAGCCATGCTCCAGCCCTTTTTGTTTATATGACATTAGAAAGTGACGGATATATTTTAATCCTAGGTTTAACTATACTTGACTTACACCTTATTTATTAATAAGACGGTTTAAGTTTACGTTATAGATAACAAATAAGTAGTAATGTTTTATCTGTACCTATTTATACTCTTGTTATACGTGCCAGTTGGCGCAGTTGGTTAAGGTTCACCTTACGCGCCGCAGGTCGTGGGTTCGATTCCCACACAGGACATGTATTTGTGTGCATGTCTGTATGTCCTGAGTCTGGGTGTAATTATGTATATTAAGTATGTATTTATTACAAATAAAAAGTAGTATATGTATTATATCAGTTATCTGGTTTCTATAGTACAAGCTCTGCTTAGTTTGGGATCAGATGACCGTGTGTGAGGAATGTCCCAGGATATTTATTTATTTATTTTTATAGTAACCGTCTTCGCATGCGGATTAAACATTTGACACAGTTTGTTCCGGCCTCCTTACTTACGTAGTAAATATTTAGTAATCTGTGTCCTAACCTACGGAACGGCTGGACCGATTTTAAGGAGACTATCATAGGTAGATAGCGTGTATATGTTATAAGAAGGAACTTAGGCTAATTTTATTTTAGAAAAATAATAACGGGGTTCCGCGCAAAAAATTCAAACTGTAGGTACGCGCAGGTGAAACTGCGGGGGTACCAAAATAATGCACACTATAAATGAATAATGTGTAGATAGCAGACTCTCACTATACTGACGATCTTCAAAACAATAAGCCTTGATTTTATCTCTAAACTAACACTCCGCCCCGCCGTTTTACCTGCGTCCTCTTCTTTACCCACTGGATGGAGGGATGGAATTTCTAAAATCCTTTCTTAAGCTACAAAAGGAACTAATGTATTCCAATTTTTGAGTTAATACAGACGTAGTAAAATCCTCCCCTTAAAACATTATTACCCCTTTTTGCCCTACTAGGGGTCGATTTTCGCGAAACCCAAAAACACGTGTTTTTTTATGTTTATACGATGTATTAAAACCGTGTTTTAAGTTAATCGGACCGCGCGGTAGGTTTATTCCATACAAACTTTAACACCTCCTAAACCCCCTTTTAGGGGTAGTTTTAAAAATCTAATAATGAGAAGCTGTATTATTTGATTAAATAAGTAATAGTGCTAAGTTTCAAATTTATAAACCCAAGGAATAAGATTTTTCAAGAGAAAAAGAGCGCGATGGACTGAGCGAGCGTTGAAACATGACGTCACACGCATCAAGTACCGGACGGTCGAATCCGGCGTCGCGCGCTCATTTAAAAATTCTATATCTTGGAAAGTAATTGTCGTATTGAAATAATTCTTTCACATATATTTTTTATTTTCTACAGAAAATGCGATGAGCTAAAATGCAAAATTAGTGAACATTCTTCATTCAGAATGCAGCCTTTATAAAAATTGATAGCTGACGTCAATACAATCAAGAAGTAGGGGAAGTCCGGGCAAAGCCTTAACCTTTGACAGCCTATAGGAAGAAAATCGATAGACATAGAAATAAAATAGTGACCGAGTATGAATCAGTGTTTATTAGAGTTTTTAATATAATCAACAAAAATTACGTAATCACAATACTTTACTCGGAAATATTAATAGTATTGCGATCCGCTTTGCCTTTGATTTTTGATCAATTTGAAATCAAAATAATTATTATATTTATTGCAGTCATGCTACAACTGTAATGAAAAAGGACACAAGAAGTCACAATGTCCGAAACTACAAGGAAAAGGACACAAGAAGTCACAATGTCCGAAACTACAAGGAAAAGGACAAAAGAAGAGACGAAAACTCCCATAATAATTTATTTACAAATAAATCACTATAAAATTCAAGTAAATAGTTTCATTCATGAAAAATCAATATAATTAAAGTCTATCACGATTGGAACACTCTTAATCAAATAAAATATGTACAAATTATTTGTAAATCAATAAAATATAAACTTCTTTCGTTAATCTAAATCTTAAACTTGTTGATTCAAAGGGCACTGAAACAGAGAGAAAAAATATCTTAGCATTTGAACTAATATTTGCCATAATATTAACGTTAATGATGCAAAACAATTAATTTAATAACACTGTTTTAGGTAAGTTTTGGTAGGTGTTTGTGACAGGTAAGCTTACGTACAAATATTTCTGAAAGTCTAAACAGACGGTATGCAATAAAAAAAATAAAGCAGAGTTCAATTGCAATGATTGTGATTACTTCCCTGCTTTTATATTATTCTTTACATTATAGTCGAAGTAATTTATCTGTCTAGCATTATTTAGTAAGTATCTACGTTTCGTCATATGCTTATACTCATAAAATGCATACATAGCGGTGAGTGAAGGTTATAATAAACTCACTTGACATTGATATTATTGAGCAACTGTTGCGTGTTTTCATATCGTTCCTCCACCTTGAGTGCCTGGTTGAGCCACGCGCGGCGGACGCCGGCCCAGCGATGGGAGTGAGACTGCAGTAGCTGTTCGCGGCTGGGTGGTGGGGCTTCACGCTAGACAAACAATATGATTCTTGGAAAGCTGTATGTGGGTTTTGAGAAATTTTTGTCAAATTACAAAATTATTAAAAATAAGTTTATTTCCAATACATACATAGTTTAAGTTAATATTGTCCTTATTTGCAGCTAGCTGTTCAGGAAGCAGTTCCGGTATGCGAGTCACAGGAGGTCCCTCGGGTCCTGGTAGCTCTACCATGTCCTCACTGGGCTCTTGGTCTTCATATTTTTTACTAGAAATTAGTTATTTTTTAAATTATATATAAAATGTAGAAATCAATCACAGAAAACATTTTCATCTTAGCCCAGTAATACAATATGAGATATAGGCAAGAATTGTGTTAATCAAATAAACCTTTCATCATAGCTCCCCAGAATTTAAAAGCAGCATATAGGTTGACAAGAACATAAAAAAACAGGGTAGAGCATCACCATATAAGCAAAGAAGCACCCCAAGTATGCTGTCAGGCTGTCTTGCAATAATACAAGTCTCATGCAGTCAAGCACACATGTGCACCATAGTATGCTGATAGACATTGAAAGTTACAATTATGCTCATGCTCAGTATCACTTGTGCTTGCTTGGGCCAGTACTGATTTTACTCACGCATACATAGAAAATATTGTGTTTCACTTTCTTATAAGGCCGTTTTTTATCCATCCATGAGGTTGGCTTTGAATTTTATAGAATACTAGCTTTCCACCCGTGGTTTCACTCCTGCCCCCTTCTTTACCCCCTTACCTACCCTATCCTATGCTACCCTACCCTACACTACCCTATAAAAAGTATACTATGTCCGTCTCCTGGTTCTAAGCTACCTCCCCACCAATTTTCAGCCAATTGGTTCAGCCGTTCTCGAGTTATAAATAGTGTAACTAACACAACTTTCTTTTATATATATAGATGTGGCAGATAGAAAGTTAACTGAAATCAACTAAGGGAACTCACCCAAAATCTTTATAATTAGCTTTAGGCTGATTTGCAATCCACGCTCGACATATAGGGTATAAAGGTGACGCTTCACTGAACTGTGACAAGTCTACACTCCTGTCGAAAAGCTTCAGGACATAAGATTGGCGTGGTGGTGAACGTCGAGCTGCTTGGTGACGTGTTTTCACTTCATCCTCTGATACATAGCTGGTGTCATCATCTCTGTCAAAACATTTATTGTTACAAGTGCTATGTATATAAACATTTGAAAATAAAACACATGTTAGCATTGTTATTAATAGATTTCCTAAAGTTGTCAAAATTACTGAAAGTACCAAGATAATTCTTTAGAGATTTAATAATCATTTACAAATTGGATGATTATCGGTACATGTAAACAAACTATCTTAAAACTAAACTAAAAAAATAACTTTTAAAACAAGCCAGCTATAAAACCAATTGAATAGAACAATTTGCAGCAGTAGAACTTAAGCTAGTTCGTGTAGAATACATGAATTATATAGTTTAGATTTTAACCTGTCTCTTTTAGAAGGACTCTCTTCTGATGATGCATCAGATTCTTCCAAAGTCGGGTCCAGTACTTCCATTAACGCCCCTTTAAGGCGGCCTCGGGCTGTCGTAGCTTTATCTAACAAATAAAATGGGTATTACATTTTCTTTGAAAGTTTCTTTATCAACATCAAAGCACTTTACCTTTGGCATCATTATCTTCACGAGATGTATTCAACTTCGCTTTGTTCTTGATATGTGTGTATAATCTCCTCCTTTTCGGCGGCATTTTAGGGTTGAATTTAAATTGTAACAGCTAGGTAGGTAAAGTAATAAAAACAAAAAAGCTTTATCTAATATTTCTTTCGAAGTTTAAATTTTTGTTGATTGATACACAAACTACTAAGAGAACTAAAGTTCAGACCGCCATCTGACGAACATTGGTGATAAACCGTATGCAGAATTTGAACATGACGTTTTTTTTTTTTAATATTCCCATAATATGGTGCAATGAAATTGTCTAAGATACAGCCTATGATTATGTAGGGCCGGGGAATTAGGGTAAATACGATAATTTTTTATTTCAAACGTTCTTATAATATAATAATAAATGAAACACAATTATTTAGTTATAAATTATTTATTTAAATTTTTATTTTTTCATACAGCTGTATTAAGAGTTAGAAAACTATCTGTAGTGATGGTCTGGACTGCTGGTGGCATCATCTGCAAACAAAGTATAAAGTAACTGTAAAGGAGTTCGAAGATTTTTTTATCGGAGCCTAGCTTAATCTTCAGGCACCATATTGTTTATTTTTGTTTTTTCAAATAGTGGCGCACGATGTATCCTATATACATCGATTGGGGACAACCATGCAAACAAAAAATACTAGGGTGTCTTTGTCCTAAAACGTCACAAAAAATATCAAAGAGGTAGCCGAAAAGAATGACATAATCTTTAAAATGTTTTATTTTTTATGTACAATAAGATAGTCAAAGGATTTGAAGATTTTAGTATGGAGCCTGGCATTCTTATCATCTGCTTTTTTTGTATTGTATATATTGGTAAAGATTTTGGGTGTAGTAATTAATTTTGCATTAAAAAATATTATATTTTTATATCAGCTATAAATTTTCATTAAAGTGATCCGTGAACGTCGATTTGAAAAAAAAAAAACAACATGGGGGGATGAAAGGAATGCGAAAATCTTCGAACCCCTTTTGGAAATGTTGAAAAGGGTTTTTAACATCGAAAATTAAACTAGGTCAACATCAACACTGCGGAGATGAATATATTGTGTCTCAATTAAACAAAGGCAGTTGCCACTGGCCGATTAAACAACTGCTGACATGCAATAATTATTACATAGAAACAGCCTACACAAATGGAACACACTGCTGGAGATACTGTGCCAGCACTTAATCTATTACAAAGGGGACAGGGGGATACATTACTAGATGAGATTATATTAAATGGCAAATAAATTACCTGAGTTCATTTGCATTGTGTTATTCAGAGACACACATGTGGCATTACTTTGATGGCTCGCAGCTGATGGTTGGACAGAGGTATCTGAAAATTTGTATGAGCTGTTATTATATTAAAACCTAAACCTTCATGTATCATCAATATGGACAGAATGTTAAACATTCTTGTGCAAAGTGGGAACAGCCTCATCATGCTCTAGTCCAGTGAGAGATCTATAAATGGCATTAATTTTATTTTATTTATATTATTTCTTTTAATTTATTCAAAAATTGCTGGATGATATATACATACCAAAAACTTGTTCTTGTGACATTCATTGGTAATATGAATGATCATTTTGGCGCTTCTTTGAGTAACTATGATCACTGCATACAGTTTTCTTGTTATCTGAAAAAATGCAATTTGTCTCTGTAACTATATACTTACTACATATTATTATACTACTTTTTGTTTGTAAATATATTCTTAATATACATAATTACACCCAGACATCGCTGTTATGTTCATGCACACAAATGCATATCCTGTGTGGGAATCGAACCCACAACCCACCCGTTTGGCCCGTCAACCTATGTTAATTCTTTTAACATAGGTTGACCAGTTGGTTAAGATTCCACCTGATGCACTGCAGGAAATAAGGAATAAGGGTGAACTAACCGGATAAAACAATAAGAGTTCTAACTCTGGTTGAGCCATGGTTATTAATGTGTTATATATATCCCAATATAACTGCATTTGCCAGGCATTTATTTTAGGTTAGACTTGATATGCCTTCACAACCAGAAAGGTTGGGTTATAGCCTTCAATGTTATCATAGATTATATGAGTTGACTAGGAATAATACACATAACCCCTACGCTGTTCAAATGTCAAGTTATGGAAAATCAAAAGTTAATAAGATATTATATTATTACAGTAAACTTATAGATCGATAGTTTACCTGCTTCTAAAAAGATATTTGTCGGGTTGCCTGAAGAAATCTCCATGGCAGTGAACAAGCTTAGATATGCGCTACTCTTCAGATGACAAACATATAATTTGCGTGGATCGCTGTTAAGTTATTGTTGTCTCACAGTTAATACACTTTATCCACTGTCTCTTATTATGTATTATGTAGTATAACGTCTTGGCGTAAACTGTTGCACTTGGGCATACAACATTTTCGAAACATATAAATGCCGAAATCACTGTTTTGAAGGATTTAAAGTGGCGGAAATTTATCAATGCACCACTTCTCGTCATACAAATACGGAAAACACTGTATTTATGGATTAAAAGAGGTGGAAATAAAGCGACATAAGAACTTAAGTTCTCATCAAAACAAACACGTGTTTGACAGGTAGGTAGGTACATGACGAATGAATGGAATGAAAATAAAATGGCCGGCCTGGGCCTGGGTCATAGCGGGGGTGAAGGAAGCAAGAGAGGGGTGAGAACGTCGAGTAAGAATTTTGCACTGTCATTCGATACAGTGGGTTATTTTGATTCGAACATTGCCAGGCGTGGATTGATATAAGAATGAACGATTGGATTGATCTTGCTAGTTATAAATAATAGAGGTGGGTAGCTATTCTAATAACTAGCCAAAAAACGGCTATTCACAAAATAGCCACGGCTATGTTATCTGTCAACACGATAATTGGCTATTGGCCACTGGATGGCTACTGGCTAGCTAGAAAGAATTAGGAGTTTTCTTACCTGTCTAACTGTTGATAATTCGAACTAATTTGAACCTTAAGTGCACGATTTGACAGGTATTTTGACCATAGAGGTATCATAAGAAATCCTCCTCATTACGAGAAGTTTACGTCACACACAGCGGGTAGCCGCCTAGCCGCCACTAGCGGGTGGGTAGCTGGCCGGCTAGACAAAGCCATTCTAGCCGCCACTAGCCGGTAGCTGGCCGGCTTGCCAAAGCCAATCTAGCCGAGTAGCCGGTAGCTGTGTGTGCGTGCGCTTACTGCGAAACTGAGTAGTAGTGCGAGTCCCGAAAGTGTAAAATCGAGTGCATATCATTATTATTATTTCGAATTAAAAACGAATTCAAACCTATTTTTTTTATTTAAATTTAATTTCAATTAGTCTGTAATATACCTAATTGGGTTTAAATAAATCATTTTAATCATCTGAAGCAGCGCGACCTCTCTCTATGGTTTACTTGCCTACAACTAAAGACTGAATCTATGTACTGTGAAAGCTTTTAATTCATATCCATAATAATATATAAAGATGACGTTATTGTTGATTTTCGATGTTTTTATTAGCAATAAGTATGACCTATGAGAGAAAGTCTTTTCTTTTCAAAAGAGTATACAATAAAATATGTAAATTAAAAAAAATATCATTACATTAATTTATTATATTATCATCTATACAAGACTTGTTGTAGCGGCGAGGATCGAACTCGGATCGCAGTTGAACGTTATTCAAATAGCTAAGCGATCGATATCGATATCGTCGTTCGATGTGTTGGCAGTTATTGTCTTTTCGAATTTGTATATAAAATATTAAGTTTAATTAATATTTGTGTATTCTGTTCTCGCAAATATAGAATCTACTCAGTTAAACTTTTAAAAAATATGCATGTTTTCATGTGTATCCTTTAACATTATTTTCTTCTTTATAAATTCGAGATGTTGGCGCGAACCATTATTTTTTTCCATTTAAAAAACAAGTTTACAAGATTTGAATTATAAAGTATTTGCAACATATTATTGTCACCTTTCATATGATTTTTTAAAGTATTTTAGCCATTTTCCTGATGGATACGATAATTTTGATCCATATACGAGCATATACGATAATTTTACGGCCCTGGGTACGATAGCTGCCTGGCTTCAGATTGTGAACACTGTTCTTGACATCAGTGTCAAAATCGGTGTCGTTGAACTCGTTGATGGCAAGCAAGTTTCTGGTTCCAAAAGATATTTTGTTGATGCGAGCTTTGAAACCCTAATTGAATGTTATTTGTGACTTTTTTATATTCTCAAAGATATTGTTTAGTGTGCAGTGATGGTGAATTGTTGTGTAATTGGCTGTAAAAGCCGTAGTGAACGAAATTAACGAAACATAACCTTTCATCGGTAAGTAGATTTTTTTAACTGATACAGTTAGGAAATCAAAGGATTACTATACTCAAGTGTATTTTCTGTCAATATCATGCAAATTAAATAGATAATTTCGTCGAAATACGATGATCAACCGAATATGTTTTTAGTGCTAACCGACCCTTAGATTAAGGATTAGGCGAATGGCGAAGAAGATAGCGATAGTTCGACATATTTACATATAATACAGCTACGTACAATTAATACTGCCATACTTACACTTTTACCCCATTATGTGGGTAAACTGGTATTGAGTATTTAGGTTTTACTACGAGTCGTAATTTATCAATGGTGTGGCAGGTGATATTGTTATAACTTTATAGAAGTCATAATAAAACACGGGATTGATAAAGTATAGTTTAATTAAGACCCTAGACATAATTATACAAAATAAATAGGTGCGTACTGGCTAGAAGTTTTTTTTTGTATCAGTTGTGACTTATCACGTTTTGACCGCAACCTCCTCAGTTATTGATTGTGTATACTGTACTGATAGGTGATGTATTCTGAAGACACAATTAAATACCTAATTATCCTTTGTTTCCATATAAACTCGCAAATTTTCACATTTAGAGATTAACTCTTAATGTGAAAATTGAATGGTTGAGCCTTGCGGATCTGAAAGAGAAAATACCTATATTTGATTTCATAATACATGACACATATCGTCGTTATTTGTAAGTTATTATTTCCGCGTCAGACGAATTCAAAACAATTACTTTTTATGTATCAAACTTACCTATAAATATAACTTTAAATGGATCTTTATGAAAAAAAACAAAAAATAAAATACGCTATTTAAAATTCTAAAATTAATAAAGTGGTAAAATTTATAAAATGCTGGTATCCCCATCAACTTATAATCCGACTATTTACGAATGACACGTAGTACCATAGTTAACCACCCCACAATAATAAGCCTCACACTTTGGTCGGTTAGCACTAAAAACAAATTTGGTTGATCATCGTATTTCGGCGAAATTATCTATTAAATTTGCATGATATTGACAGAAAATACACTTGAGTATAGTAATCCTTTGATTTCCTTACTATATCAGTTAAAAAAATCTACTTACCGATGACAGATTATGTTTGGTTCATTTCGTTCACTACGGCTTTTACAGCCAATTACACAACAATTCACCATCACTGCACACTAAACAATATCTTTGAGTATATATAAAAGTCACAAATAACATTCAATTAGGGTTTCAAAGCTCTCATCAACAAAATATCTTTTGGAACCAGAAACTTGCTTACCATCAACGAGTTCAACGACACCGATTTTGACACTGATGTCAAGAATAGAAACCTATACGCGAGATAGGGACAAAAAAATAGGCTTAGTCCTGCTCACACATACACGTTTTGCCATATACGTATCTCGCTTTCGTAATTATTATTATTTTAGTGACATATCTACCTAATCCATAATCTAAGTAACCGACCAAAGTGTGAGGCTTATTATTGTGGGGTGGTTAACTATGGTACTACGTGTCATTCGTAAATAGTCGGATTATAAGTTGATGGGGATACCAGCATTTAATAAATTTTACCACTTTATTAATTTTAGCACTTTAAATAGCGTGTTTTATTTTTTGTAGTTTTCATAAAGAACCATTTATAGTTATACTAGCAGCGAAACCCGGCGTTGCTCGGGTTAAAATACATCGCATGTTTAATGGTATAAAAAATATATAAGGATACATTTTTTAACATATTATAGATTTCTATTTTCGATATTGAGAGACTTTCCAGAACATTCAAATAGTTTGTTCTTTTTTTTACTCGACTGCAATCACAATTGAACAGACGAAAAGACACTGAATTTCGATTTATATACCGAAATTTCCAGTACCAGATCACTCTAGAATATTTAGATGTACATCATTTCGATTTGGTTTTTATAGATCAATAATAACACTCGTACACATTTTGGAACTTTCCAGACCAATCCAAAAATTCTCGATCATAATAAATTGCACTCATTTATGAACTTCCCAGATAATTCGGAAAATTTCTAGAACGTTCTCGAACATTCTTACTCGATAATAACAGTTTTGGCCATTTTGGAACTTTCTAGATGACGCCAGAAATTTGTAGAACTTTCTCAAACATTCTATATCGATTATAATCCATCCTCACATTTTGAAACCAGAATTGTTTCGAACTGTGCGGGCTCAAAGGAGCTTTCTTCCGCGGACGGTCAGATTGTGGAATGAGCTCCCCGCCGTGGTTTTCCCAATGGAGTACAGCATGGGGTTCTTCAAAAAGGGCGTGAAGAGATTTCTTCAGGGTCGGCAACGCGCGAGTGATGCCCCTGGTGTTGCAAGCGTCCATAGGCTACGGTAACTGCTTACCATCAGGCGGGCCGTATGCTTGTTTGCCACCTTAGTGGTATAAAAAAAAATAGTTTGCATTCATTCTAGAATTTTCTAGATCATTCCAGATATTTGTTGAACTTTCTAGAACACTCCAGATAAATTATAACCGTTTTACTAATTTTGGAACTTTCTAGATCATTCAAGAAATTTCTCGAACATTCTAAATCGATCATAATCAATTGCACTAATTTTGTAACTTTCCAGATCATTCGGAAAATTTCTAGAACGTTCTTGAACATTCTAACTCGATAATAACAGTTTTGGACATTTTGGAACTTTCTAGATGAAGCCAGATCAATTATAACCGTTTTACTCATTTTGGAACTTTCTAGATCATTCAAGAAATTTCTCGAACATTCTGAATCGATCATAATCAATTGTACTCATTTTGGAACTTTCTAGATCATTCAAGAAATTTCTTGAACATTCTAAATCGATCATAATAAATTGCACTCATTTTGGAACTTTCCAGATCATTCGTAAAATTTCTAGAACGTTCTTGAACATTCTAACACGATAATAACAGTTTAGGCCATTTTGGAACTTTCTAGATGAAGCCAGATCAATTATAACCGTTGTACTCATTTTGGAACTTTCTAGATCATTCAAGAAATTTCTCGAACATTCTAAATCGATCATAATCAATTGCTCTCATTTTGGAACTTTCCAGATCATTCGGAAAATTTCTAGAACATTCTCGATCATTCTAAATCGATCATAATAAATTGCACTCATTTTGGAACTTTCCAGATCATTCTGGAAATTTCTAGAACGTTCTCGAACATTCTAACTCGATAATAACAGTTTTGGACATTTTGGAACTTTCTAGATGAAGCCAGAAATTTGTAGAACTTTCTCAAAACATGCTATATCGATTATAATAGTTTGCATTCACTCTAGAATTTTCTAGATCATTATTTATCCAGATATTTGTTGAACTTTCTAGAACGTTCCAGATCGATTATAACCGTTTTAACCATTTTGGAACTTTCCATTCCAGAAATTTTGAGATCTTTTCAGAAGTCCTCATGCGTTAGAAAAGGACAGCAATATATGTTTTAACATTTTCGCCACCCACAACCACCCCCTTTCCACCCACCGCGACCAGACTCCCTGACTACCACCTGGAGACCAAGGGGTATTTACCACCCCAACGGGAAGTTGATTGGGGTTGGTGGTAATTGAGAAAACTGCGTATTTACGTACCCACAAAAGCATTATATACAGGGTGTTGTTTTGGTCGGCGACAAGCGACCCAGGAGCGGTAGTACACACAGCAACACATCAAGCTAGACACCCTATATACCCATAACTACGCTACATACAATGCAGACTTTTGCGCGAAAGGGACTTATGCATCGTGGCAACGGCCAATGACAGGCCGGTAGCGGTTTGGTGCCTTGCGCTTACACACACAGGCGCACTTTTTTGGCATTGTTTGATTATTGCTTTTTGTTTTTACTTTTGCAAGTTTTCTGTATCAGTCAGTCGCGCTAGAGTAAAGTATTCAGACAGTCGTCGCCCCAAAAATCGTCAGACTAGGAGTCTCGCTCGCGTTCACATATATATTGTTTCATTATTTTACTATATAAAAACTGAAAGATTTTATCCAAGTGCGTGGTGCAAATATTTATGGCGCCCCAATTAACTCCACAACAGCGGGAGCTGATAGTGGTGTTGAGGGATTGTGGATATTCCATTAAAGCGAATGAAAGAAGGACGGGGATTACGGTGAGTGATACTTTTTAATATTGTAAATTAACTGCATAATATAGAAATGTGTCCCTCCCTCTCTATAAAATTACGTTTCTTTTAATACAAACTGACCATGATTACCTGATGGTAAGTGACGATTAGGAAGATTTTAGTTGGCTTCAGCCATAGCCGTTCACACTCTTTCCGTGAAGTGAAGTGACCTAAGTAATATTTTAATGAATCATCTAGGTATTTATTTTTACTTAACAATTTCACGAACCTATTCAAATACCTTTGTTTTGTTCAACAACCTCTAGGTATCTCATATAATGATTGTTTGTGATACTATTTTTTAATTAAATGACATTATTTTAGAGGACAACGATTAATTTTTGGTTGCGACGCCATGAGGAGACTGGGGGCGACCTATCGGCTCACCACCGGCAGCTCTACCAGCGCGCCACCACCGCTGACCAAGATGCTGCTATTATAGCGGTGCATAGCAATCAACCATTTTTATGCACGCAAGTTACTGCCACACAATATAGCGTAAGTAGTTTTTTTTCTTATAATTAGTGCTTCAGTTCCTTAATTTGAATTATGTTTTTATCAATTTTTCAGTTACTAACGACAATATACGTATTTTATAAAACATAGATGTATATAACATACACCTATATTATTGGCGAAAAATAGTAAGACATGAAAAATAGAAAAACACTATTTTTGTAAAAAAAATATGACAAAAATAGTGTTAATTTAAAATATTTTACGGTGGCTTCTTAATATTGCTCGTTAGTGTAGTTCAAGATTTCTATATTCGTTTTTTTTTCTTTATAAATTCATGACCTCCAATTATATAATAATTAATACTGAATGATTAAACACCCACTTAAAAAGTTAATAGTATTTTTGTCCAAGTTTGTATTTTCCTTCTTTAACGAATTAAATTACTGTTTTTTTGCCTCAAATTGGTGTTTTTAAATCCGTTATTAATTATATTTGATTGTTGCTTTTCACTTTAATAAGCTATCTTGCGTGATTTCAGATATATTTCATGATAAGTTATTGGCCTTTTTTATATTGCTCGTCATGCATTCCTCAGTATAATCAACAACAAGTAGGTATTTAACAAACAAAATGTCTTGTCAGTTTACCTTAAAATCCTACATAAACCATAATAGCCTATACGTGAAAAATACTACAGCAATAAATATTTATTATTGACCTTATTTATTTTTCAATCCTTGTAATTGTTCAACTAAAAGCCGACAAAACCTTTGAGGTGCCGAAATTTACAATTTGTCCTTTTTTAACAGCGACGTTGCTTTTGTTCATTTTAATACTGGTAATTGTCTATACATATAATTTACTATTCTAGATAAGGAATCGTTGTCTTCAGAAAAGCTAGGTCAAAGATACTAAAAACAAAAAAAATATTAGTCGTTGGCTTACGACTAATAAAACTTTTGAAGGCATGTTAATGTTATTTAGGTGTCACATAATTATAGAAAATAAATCGCTAATCGACTATTTACTAACACCACTATTCACGGTATCCCTAACGTGAGAGTATTAAATCATTAAAGTTATTATTAAAGTTAGTATTCCAATAGCTTTGTTTTTAAAGGAAATAATGTTTTTACTGTTGTTTCAGGCATCAACCCAAACAATCCGGCGCAGATTAAATGTCGCAGGCTTGAAAACACGGATTCCGGCAAAAAAATAGTTTTTTCTCCTGCACATGCTCAAGATAGAATAAGTTTTTATTTGCAGTATTACCATTTTGATTGGGAGAATAATATTATTATATTTGTTGACGAAAAGACTTTTAAATCTGATAAAGATGGTGAAAAATAATTTTGATAGTTATTTGATATTTAATACTTTTTTCAAGTCATAAATACATTACCTATATTATTTAATATCTAACTATTTACACAAAACTACCCTAGCTTGTGTTATACTATGTGTGTAGTTTGTGGTAAAATTTTATATGCCATCGTTAATTAGGGATAGAAGGTTTACCGATGTTTTAAGATGGATGAATATGAACAACATATTATTTATGGTGTTGATTCAAATGCTCATATTTCAACTCTTACTTATTGCATTGTTGATTCAGATTTTTAACTGTTATTGGTTTTTAAGTCAATTTGTAGCTTTGTTTAGATTTTGATAGTTATTTTATATTACTCATTCATTATAGATTTTTAAGACTGATTTTGATTGTTGTCAAGTAATTTCGGAGACACATTGATGATCCATGCAAAGAATGACGAGAAAGAAGGAAAGAATTGTGATTTTAGTGTCTAATAAAGATTTATTTCCCAAATAAGAGGTTGTTTATTTATACTTGAAGTTGTTTCAGTATCAAAACCTATACTCGGGGATAAATTTGCTTCCTATTGGTGAAAGAATTTTTCGAATCCGAATGGTAGTTTTAGAGATTATCCCTTTTAAACAAACCCGGGAACGTGGGTGAAACCGCGGGGAACAGTTAGTCTACATTAAATGTATAGGTAACGAACATATTTAATTGGATAAGGATTATTACCTTATTGGTCAAAATCGCATATCCTTTTAAATGTGTTTTTAATTCATGTATGAAACATAAAAATGGTTCAAATTCAAATTCAAATTCAAAATCATTTATTCAAATAGACCTTCGCAGGCACTTATGAAAAGTCTGACTCTAATACTCTAATACCGGTTCGGAAGGTTGCATTTGCTGAGAAGAGCCGGCAATAAACTCAGCAATTACTCTTTTCAAAACAAGCTTAGATTCATTACATAATATTTACATTCTAATCGCACTGACAACAATTGCGTGCCCCGGCGCGGCCGCAAAACTACAAAGTAGACTGAATCTATATTTAATAAGTAAATAAATAAATGGCAAACTTAAGCAGACCAACCCCCACAAGCAGCACCTGTTCACAAGTATGACGCGTGTGGCAGCCATCGCCCTCCTCGCCATATTGGAGGGAAGTGAGCGACCCGTCACACGACGCCGCCGCAAGCAAAGGCCTTAAAGTGAGCATGACTTACTTAAGTCTGGCTTAGAAATAAAAAATAAACTAAAGGGAAACTACTAAACACGCAATTTGTTATCACTGTGACTATTGACAAGTTTATACTAAATATCATTTAGGTATATGCATAGAAAATATAACAATTAAGGAGACAGACATAATCTATTGAAGAATTTAGAAATAAATGAAAAACATTAAATTGAATTAATTACTATAAGTAATAATCTGTAAATTAAACAAAAAATAAAAAAAAAGATAACTTATAATAATAATAGCATACTTAGAATTAAAATGGACCTTGAACTAGCTGCTAAGTGAAGCAGGTGCAGAGAGAAGCTACTTCCATACATCCTTGTCGTCAATATAATGAGACACTTTATAATAGGCCCTACTCAACAACCGCTTTTTGATATGTTCCTTAAATTTAAAAAAGGACATACTGGTCACGCTATGAGGAATTTTATTGTAAAATTGGATACAATTCCCAAGAAAGGACTTATTTACTTTAGCTAATCTAAATCTAGGCACAGTTATTTTGTCTTTGTTTCTAGTGTTTCTATCGTGATAATCACTATTGACTGGAAACAAATTAATGTTTTTACGAACATACATAATATTTTCAAAAATGTACTGAGAGGGCAAAGTTAATATATTAATTTCCGGAAATACCTTTCGCAGAGATTCGCGAGACCCCAAACAGTAGATGGCGCGAATTGCTCTTTTTTGCAATACAAAAATTGATTCCAAGTCTGCGGCAGAACCCCACAGCAAAATACCGTAAGACATAAGGCTATGAAAATATGCAAAATAAATTAATCTGGCTGTATTAATGTCCGTCAGTTGCCTTATTTTGCTGACTGCAAAAGCAGCGGAGCTCAGTTTACCACCTAAGGCTTCCAGGTGAGCACCCCACTGCAATCTACAGTCTATGGTCAGACCAAGAAAAACAGTCTTATCTACTACATTAAGTTTAGTACCGTCCACAATAACATTGGTATCAACTTTTGGTACGTTTGGTAATGAAAATCTTATACATTTAGTTTTTTTAGAATTTAGCATTAGATTGTTGGCAGCAAACCATTGAGACACAGTTTCCAGAGCGTGGTTAACTTTTAAAAGGTCTTTGTCTTTTCTATCTACTTTAAATATCAGAGACGTATCATCTGCAAACAAAACGACATCTGATAGTTCTTTCACCATGTAAGGTAGGTCATTTATATAAACTAGAAACAGAAATGGGCCTAAAATCGAGCCTTGAGGTACGCCTAATTTGACTAAGGAGCCCGATGACACACTACCATTGATTCCTACTTTTTGTTGGCGCCCTGAAAGATAGGAAACCACAAGATCGAGGGCCACTCCGCGAATTCCATATAACTTAAGTTTAAGAGCTAGCGTTTGGTGATCTACGCAATCAAATGCCTTGGAGAGATCACAAAAGATACCAATAGCATCGTGTGAGCACTCCCAGGCCTGAAAAATATGCTTAATAAGTTTAGCTCCCGCATCCGTAGTGGACTTACCTCTTGTAAAACCGAACTGATCATCATGGAGTATCTTGTGGTTATTAAAATGCCTTAACATTTGGTTTAGCACAATCTTTTCAAAAATCTTGCTTAATGCAGGAAGTACTGAAACAGGTCTATAATCTGAGGGATTGTTTTTACATCCCGATTTAAAGATTGGAACAATTTTGCTGTATTTCATTAAGTCAGGAAAGTTGCCCTGTTCGAGACATTGGTTAAAAATTAGGGCTAAAATAGGGGCAATATTGAAAATAATTGACTGTATAACCTTAACTGACAAACCCCATAAGTCTTCTGTATTTTTCATATTTAGTGACTTAAAAGCCGTGATAATGTCATAGTCATTAACCTGGGTGAATGCGAAGTCTGGAATATTTTGTTGAAAATTATTCTGTAAAATCGATTCAGCTAACGTGGAAGACGAAGCAAGATTTTTAGTAGCCTCCATAGGTATATTTGAGAAAAAAGTTTCAAAAGCAGATGCTACTTCTAATTTACCTGAGATTAATGTATCATTAATTTTAAGAGAAAAAGTATTATCTTTGATTTTATTCTTACCAGTCTCTGTATTAATAATCTGCCACACTGTTTTAATTTTATTATTAGAACTATTTACCCTATTGCCTATGTAGATGGCCTTTGCTCGAATACAAACCTGTTTAAATATCTTGGAATAGTTTCTAACATATATATGAAAGTTTTCATTACTATTGTAAGATCTCTGATGGTAAAGATCATACATGTTATCCCTACTCTTCCTGATTCCTTTAGTTGCCCAGTTACAGAATTGAAGTTTATTATTATTTACCTTCTTAGTTTTGATTGGACAAGATACATTAAATTCGTTGCAAATATCTTTAAATATTTTTTCATAGTTTACATTTGGATCATCAGAAGTATATGTAGTGTTACTAATTTTATAATCCATATTGACGCTGAAATTATTTAATCTTGTTTTATTAACTGACCTAAATGTTTTCGTTACGGATGAACTAAGTTTTTTACACGGAAACTTTACTAATTGGGCCAAATGATCCGAACGGACGCCACTTATTATTGACTTCTCTAAAACGTTACTGTTGGTTATTATGTTATCAATACAAGAGGAAGTAGTAGCCGTCACTCTCGTGGGCTCATTAAATAGATGAGACATATTAAATGATTTAAATAACGTAATAAAATTATTTCTATCTAATGAGGGTATTAGGATGTCAATATTAAAGTCACCACAAATAATTACTGACTTATTACATTTTGATAATTTACTAAGTATTTGTTCCATTATGGAACAAAACAAAGTAAAATTTGACGCAGGAGGTCTATACACACATAAAATAATGGAGCTTTCAATCTCTGCACATGCCACCTCGCATACGCGTTCCACAGAATGACAAGTAATATCAGTACGATTCTTATATTTAATATTACTATTTAGCAAAATGAGGGTGCCGCCACCCTGAGCAGTCACTCTATTGTACGCACTGGCAACAGTAAAGTTATTTACATTAAAAAGCATTCTGTCTGGTTTTAGCCACGTTTCTGTAAAACATAATATATCGATTCTGATTTCATCACATAATAATTCAACGTCAAGTATTTTGCCAGAGAAGCGATTAATATTCTGATGTAGTAAAGTAATGCCATGAGTATGCTTCTCTGTTGTCGGAGTTACAAGTTTAAACAACTAATCACGGTATTATTAGTACTACTAGACAATACCGTTTTGTCACTAAGGCTACATTTAGTTATATTAGCTATAACCGTGTTAATATTGTAAGCTATCAGTGTAGCGATCAAGTTTTTACATTTTTTGGGCATAAACAATGAGTCCCCAGTAAATTTTAGTCCACTAACAAATTTATTAGTGTCGAAATAAGAAAAAACGTCACTATGACGACATGTCAAACTATATATAAAATTGTTCAAAAACAATATATACCTATTTTGTTTATCCGTATAGTTGACGGAGTATGGCAAAGCACATAGAAAAACATTCATCACCTTTAGTTTGAGGAATGTTTCAAAACTATTAATTAATTCTTTGAATTTCACGTTCAAACCATTTCCTATAAGTATCACAACAGTGGTTTGTTTGTCAAACTTAGCACTTACAATTTTATTCATTATATCTGTATAGGAAGCTCCCGGCATACAATAATTAATAACTGGCTGATCCACACGATTATTTAAAATTGGTCCAAAATTGACCCCAATTTGGTCAGAAAAAACAACAGTTTTCATGATTGATGCCACAGAGCTCCCCATAGAAATATTGACACTGACATGTGGTTCAGTGCTTAGAACACCCGGAGCGCCCGGAGCACTCAGAGCGCCCGGAGCACCCGGAACACTCGGAGCACTCGGAGCACTCGGAGCGTCCAGAGCACTCGGAGCGCCAGGAGCACACGGAGCGTCCGGAGCACTCGGAACGCCCGGAGCACTCGGAGCACTCGGAGCGCCCGGAGCACTCGGAACACTCGGAGCACTCGGAACGCCCGGAGCACTCGGAACGCCCGGAGCACCCAGAGCGCCCGGAGCACTCGGAGCACCCGGAACACTCGGAGCACTCGGAGCGCCCAACGCACTCGGAGCGCCAGGAGCACACGGAGCGTCCGGAGCACCTGGAACGCCCGGAGCACTCGGAGCACTCGGAGCGCCCGGAGCACTCGGAGCACCCGGAACACTCGGAGCACTCGGAGCGTCCAGAGCACTCGGAGCGCCAGGAGCACACGGAGCGTCCGGAGCACTCGGAACGCGCGGAGCACTCGGAGCACTCGGAGCGCCCGGACCACTCGGAGCGGCCGGAGAAGAGAGATCAACGCATGGTAATGGATTAGTAACATGACAATGACATATCTTTTTCAATGTTAGGTTACTGTATGTAGGTTACTGTATGTCAACCATAGGAGATAGGTATATGCCACCGCGGACTTTTCTGTTGATATTTGGATGATCTACAATTATCTAGCTATTTTGTTCTATCAACAATAGTTTTCGCAGCGCATGTGATATTAGGAATATTATAGGTATTTTTTTACACCTTGGATTATTGGAGTTTTCGTAGGATGCCATTTTTTTTTAAATAAAATTGGTAAGAGTAGCTTTTACTATTCTTCATAAATCTAGCTATCTTATATAAAAAAATAATCAAATCCGACTAATAGTCCAGCCAAAGATTATCGCGTTTAAACAAACAACAAACTCTTCCGCTTTATATTTATATTAGTATATAGGTATATAGATGGTTTACGGGCGCATCGCGCAGCGCAAATTGAAAAGTAACTCGTGAGCTTGTAAACACAAATTACTACGCGACGAGCACAACCTGTTTTTAATATTTACTATACATAATACGTATAGGTAGGTATGGATATATATTGCGGCTGCGGGGCGCGGGCGCTTCCGTGCGCGTGAGTGGGTCGAAATAACAAAAACATATCGCATTCACTCGCACGATTCGCGCAGTCCAACTTCTACTAGTCCAAAGTCCGATCAGTCTAGGTTGATATGTCGCTGTGTGTACAAAATATATATTCTCCAAAAATGGACTTAATTCCATTAAATACTGTAAATATGTTGAGAAATACCTTATTCAATTTGTAATAAAATTACCGCAAAGTATGGTTACTAGGCACGTGCACAGACTAGAGCTAGGCACAAGCCGCCATCGCCCCACCCCTTTGCTCCCTCGTACTCCCTTTGAGTATTATGTCTACATTTTAGCTTATTACATGATTTTCAAAATTTTAATTTTTTTATTTTTATTATTAAAAAAAATAAAGTATTTTTTTTATATTTTTTTAGCACCAGTATCATTTGTATTATCGACCCTGAGTCGCTCGTCGCTGACCAAAACAACGACCTGTATATATTATTAGATTTATAGGTAAGTTTGATACATAGAAAGTAATTGTTTTGAATTCGTGTGACGCGGAAATAATAACTTACAAATAACGACGATATATGTCATGTATAATGAAATCAAATATAGGTATTTTCTCTTTCATATCCGCAAGGCTACTCTCTAAATGTGAAAATTTGCGAGTTTATATGGACACAAAGGATAATTAGGTATTTAATTGTGTCTTCAGAATACATCACCTATCAGTACAGTATATACAATCAATAACTGAGGAGGTTGCGGTCAAAACGTGATAAGTCACAACTCATAAAAAAAAAACCTCTAGCCTGTACGCACCTATTTATTTTGTATGTTTTGTATAATTATGTCTAGGGTCTTAATTAAACTATACTTCATCAATCCCGTGTTTTATTATGACTTCTATAAAGTTATAACAATATCACCTGCCACACCATTGATAAATTACGACTCGTAGTAAAACCTAAATACCCAATACCAGTTTACCCACAAAATGGGGTAAAAGTGTAAGTATGGCAGTATTAATTGTACGTAGCTGTATTATATGTAAATATGTCGAACTATAGCTATCTTCTTCGCCATTCGCTGACTGCAAATCTACCTAATCCTCAATCTACGTTAAAAGTACTCTGTGGATTGATCACAGAACCAGTGTTGCCAGTGGCCGATAGTCAAAACCTAATCCTTAATCTAAGGTCAAAAGAGCTATATACTCAAAGGTCAAAAGCAACATGAGACAGCTCATAAAGTAACATTTTCATGAGAAAAGTAACATTATCTCATATTATGTAGAAAACACACTAGACTGTAATTTGGCACTTTATTTCACAAAAAACAACTTCATTTTTTAATCTTCGACAAAATCGTAACAAGAAGAAAATAACAAAAAAGCTATTGCTATCTCCTTAACCCTACAGTACTTAGTGTGACATATGTGGTACATACGAAAACTGGTCAATTATTTCCGTAGCTATAGATTACTATGGCCAATTAGCGGTGACAATGAAAAATATGATATTTAACGATGACATTTGACAGTTCTGCCGCTTATCACATTGGCGCTTATAGACTTTACAATTGTTTCATTCAAATTTCGCGGGCAGTTAGAAGAAAACTTTTTACGTGTGTATAAATAATTGTGAAAATAATAGAAAACGCCATGTTCGCGGCGAAAAAAAATTATTGCTGGTAAGTTTCTGTTTTTATTTTCGGATGACATTAGATTTTATATAATTACAATAAATTATCTTATTCAAAAATCGATTTTATTGTATGTACCAGATGTGGCACACCGTGCAAAGTAGGTATTATAAAACCATTTATTTATTATAGTTGAGGCTTCAAAGATCGTGTAGAGATGAGGATATTTAGCATTTTATGGGTATGTTTATGGGATGTGAAGATGACCTGCAGATGTCTGATGAGGAAAGTGACGAAGATTTGATAAGAATTCGTGATTTTGTGATGAATGAAGTTGAACAAAGATCCCACTTTCTTCAAGTAGACCTTTTTGAAGAAGACTTCAATTATTTGCTAGTACCTCTTCAATAAGTACCGGATATGCCGTGAACGAGATCCGGCTTAGTGTCTCTGCTAAGTCAATCTCTCCTCAGCACCTCCAGAAACCATTTCATCATTAGCGGTTTTCACAACTAAATTGGCTTCTGTGCTAGCTAAACCACTTCGACCAGCCCTTCCAAATATCAAATACGATAGAAATAAGAGGGTATATATGGCGCAAAACTATTTTAGAACGACCCTCTACCGACTTCCAGGGTAATGATTATTTAGGTGAGCCTTTCACGGAATTCGATACTGAGAATTACATCAGCATGATGCTGAGAAATACTTCAAGTAAATTAAAAATGCGTACAAGAATGCAACTTTTCTGCCACCTGCTGGATGTGATTCAATAGTTGGCTATTATACCACAGAGATGCAAAACAGAGACGAAATTCAGCATGACTGAATGAATTCAGTTGGAAGTAACTAAAGCTCTTTGTCTATGGGATATCACTATCACCAACTTGTAAAAGAGGCCGACCAAAGTTATTCGTTTCTGATATGATAGAAGAGAGAATCAAAAAAGCCAATGTAGCTACCACCCAAAGATGCAAGGACTGATGGTATTGATCACTTTCCCATTTTGTCAACATCTAGACAAAACGTTGCAAGATGCCTGCTTGCATGTAAGGGAAAGTCATTTGTAATGCATGAGAAATATAATGTTACCCTTTGCCTAAATAAGGACGAGAACTACTTAGTCTCTTTCCGTAAGTTGACAAAGAAATAAATATTAAGGTAAAGAAATATATAATATAGTAATTGTATATAATTAATCTCTCCTAATGTGATGTTGTTTGTGAATTCAAGGACTCTATGTATTGTAAAAGTGATTTTTAGTCAAAAGTTTTTTAATATAATAAAAATTACAATTAAATAATACTTTTATTCATTTGCATTTCCTTCTATACTTTGGAAAAATTATCAACTAAATGCGTCTTGTGCCACATGTGGGACATACCAAAAAACTTTGATTATCTCAGTTAGTTTTGGGTTGATATTTTTTTTATTATTTTTACCGACATAGCAGTAATATTTTTAATCGTATACATTTTTTTTACGACGAAATAAAAAATCGTGCACTGTAGGGTTAATACTTCAAGTGTGTATATAAAGAGAAAGAAAATAGATGATGGCTAAAAATCAAGTGCACCAACGCCAAGAAAAGAAAATTTCCTTGGGTGCGTTCCACGGTTATTTGAAGTTTGTTGGAAAATATTTTTTATTAAGTCTTAAAAGTAACGTAAAAGTAACATTTTGTTTCGTGTAACATGGAGGTAACATGAGTAGGTCAAAAGTAACGTAAAATGTTACAAAAGTAACATTCTGGCAACGCTGCACAGAACCCTCTTAAGAAGGATTGTTTTTTTTTTTATCTTCTATGGTGTCACACGGTGTGTGTATTTTGCCAATTTCCAGTTAAATTATAAGTTCTAGTCACCATAAATCACTTTCACATAGTCCTCAGTCAGTCACCGTCCATAAAAGTCATGTTTTACTACAATGGTGGTCATGTCCTAAAACTCTCACGGACTTTTTGAGACAACTTGAAAAGTCACGATTCACATAATTCATTTCATTTCACTTCACTGGTACACATGGATTGATTTTTACTGGATAAAATACCACCGATAATATGCAATTAAATTCAAAATACGCGAATTTATGAAAATAAAAACGCAACGTCACTCTGCAAGTTCCCGCCAAAAAGTCAATTGCAATCATTCGTTCAAAAAAAGTACTCTTTTATTCGTTCAATTTGATTTCATTCGCGGATTTAGTTTGCTTTTTGTCAAACAAATGTCAAAATAGTTATATGTAGTTACGAAAATAGCAAGCAAGAGATTTCGCAAGGCTTAGCACTTTCAAGAGGTTAATAAATGTTAAATTAACATATAATTGTGGCTTCCGTATGTAAAAATGGCTACAGCTACAACATCATATGAGCATGATGCAGATGGTGAGAATAATTTCGAATTTAGTATACGATCTTAAAGTGCTATTTATTTTACCAAATATTGTGCGCGCTTTAATTTATTTGTTTTTCCTACCATATCTCTGCGTTTGATTTGGACGCAGTGAAAGTGTGCATTTGTTGCATATAAATTGGAAATCAGTTTCAGTTTTTTTGTCCATATACTCTTGCTCGTATTTGAATCAACCAACCGTATACTCTTAAAAAATGTTCTCAAATCTTTCAGGCAGTAAATTCATCCCAGCCACTCAACGTCCAGATGGAACATGGCGCAAACCTCGACGGATCAAGGAGGGCTATGTCCCCCAAGAAGAGATTCCTCTCTATGAGAGTAAAGGCAAACAGTTCAAGGCCCGTCAAAACACGGGACTGCCAGTTGGCCTCACCCCGGAGATAGTAGCTGCTGCCCAGAAGTCAAAGAAAGGTGGCAATGTCCAGACCATACCTGGCATGACTATAAATACTGATAAAAAGAAGAAAAAGAAGACAGGTTTGTAAAGTAGATGAAGCCTAATATAGTAATATGATAGTAGTTTATGTATATGATATAATGGCAAAAATAAACATGGCCTTAAACATATTGTTATTAATCTAATATAATCTATTAAAAAAAAAATGTTTCAGGAGGGATTGAAGAAACTGCGGACAAACTTGCCAAATGTGAAATAACTGAGCCCACATTTAACAGTACCTCATCATCATCAGTATCAAGTAACTCTGCTTCCATCACAACTGCAGATCCAGTGAAAAGACTCAAAAACCTCCGGAAAAAACTAAGAGATATCGAAACATTGGAGGAGAAAATAAAAATAGGATCTCTTAAAACCCCTGACAAAGATCAGAAAGAGAAAATGTCAAAAAAAATTGAGATTCTAAAAGAAATAGAACTGTTAGGGGAAGCTAGTTAATGATTTTAAGCTAAATTGACGATAAAATGGTGATGAAATACTTTTATGATCATGTCTATTATTTTAACTGATGTGTTGATGTTATGTGAGGGTGCAAATTAATGAAATATTTCTTTTAATTATAAATTATTTACAAATATTCTTGTGTATAAATGACAACTTGAATACCTGTATATACCTGTATAGACATAAATAATATAAATTAATTACTAACCCCCTTATTCATAATAAAGTTATCAAACATTGATTAGCTAAAATTCCTAAGTCTATCTGACACATGACATTTAGTGATCAAAAGAGTGAGACGGGGCACACTATTAAACTGATTTGTTTAAAAAGTGATTATGAATATCAATTAAATACACCACAAAATTAAATGTATAAAGTCATTATATTTCAAAGTGATGGTCAGTAGATATCATTATTAGATACATAACAATTTCCAATGAGATTTAATTATCACAATACTAATAAACAAAGTTTGCTTACAACTATTTTACAAAACTAAACTTAAATGTGTAATTATGTGAGTTCACAATAATATCAAACAATATCATTTGCAAGGCAAGTAAATAGATAACATCTGGAGATTAACTAAATAAATAATACACAGCTGAAAATATACATTATGGTATGCTAGCATTAGTCAGCCACTTTACTTACTACTTCACCTATCCTATCACAATAGCTTTAGAGTAAACTGAATAACATGCTTTATGTAAAAAAACAAGTATTAATTTGGTTTGAGTCACATGTTCATTGAAAAGCCATCATGCAACATGAGGCCTTATTGAGTTGAAGGGGATCCTGATTTAAGATAAATATAAAACAACAAGACGCACATACTTTGCCTTATCTTTAGAACTATAGTTATCTGTATGTTTTAAAGGAAGACTAGTAAATGATAAGATCTCTTCAAACTTTTTTTCATTAGATGCATCATCATAGTTATTTTTTATTAAAAATATTTCATTCCATTACTTATGTAGGTACGTCCTTTGAAAAGATATACGATTTCTTTTTTATCTGAAAAAGAGCAAATTAATGTATGTATTTAGAATACCTTTATATTTTCTTCAACATCGAAAAACATTGATTACTGTTCAACATTTTAGTTCTTTGCCCAATATCTGCTTTTTTAAAGTAGATGATATCAGCAAACAAGTTCTATACATCAACAAAATTCAAATCCTTACCATACTAATAACTATAATATTATAAATGCGAAAGTAACTGTTTGTATGTTAGATTTTACGCTTTCACTCCTTAACTACTCAACCAATCACAATGAAATTTGGCAAGCAGATAGCCTACGGTATGGAGGAGGGCATAGGCTACTTTTTGTCCCGGGAACGCGGATGAAACCGCGGGGTCCGCTTGTTTATGATTATTTCATTCTACAAAAAAAGATATAATAGCCAGTAAGTAATTTCATTAAATAATAACAGGGCTTGAAAATTAAGTAGTAATAAAAGCAGAAAAAACTAAAATGTTTGGAGGTGAAAACAGGAAATAACTACTCACTTGAATGAGTTCTAAATGAATTCGTTTCTCGCTTTCTGTCTCGCATAATTACCCAAACATGCAAGTATTCCGATCACGGCGATCCCGATGCCCAAAACAGTGGCTAAAAAGTCGCCAAAATCATATGGATGAGCTGCTTCAACATTTGTTATGGCTAGCAAAGCAAAAAGGAGCACGCAAAATCGAAAATACATTTTCGAAAATAAAAAGATTTAGTATAATATATGACGTCTTCTTTTGATTTGAGTTGCTGTCAGTCTGTCAAACAGTTCACACACACACACACACACACACGTTGAAACACGACACGTCAGTCAGTCATGGCTGCATTCCGAATTGATGCTATAACGCTGTAATCGATTTGAGCGTGCTTAAACCCGTTCCATATTACCGTGAGCCCCCTCACGATGTCCCGTGAAACGTCATAGATGACGTCATGACATGCGCCATCTTGCTCTCACACCAACCATGCCCTAAACTGATATCACCGTGAGCGCTGTCAAAAGTGACGGCAAAAATCTAACAAGATTCTTGGTTTTCTATTTGGCAAAGATACTTTTTATGATTTTATGAGAGAAAAATAATAAAAAAAGCAGATATTCCTTTTTGCGAGTCAACTTATAAAATATATAAGGAGTCCTAGCGCATTGATAATTCAGATTTTACTTAAATTCTCAAATGTTCTGTTTTGAATACTGTGAGCGCGATAACGGGCGTTCCGAATTGTTGATAGTTCTCAGCTGTCATAAGCGTGATATCTAATTCGGTACGCAAATTATTGCTGTAATCGCTGTGATCCATATTATCCATTTCGGAATGTACCCACGGTAATATCAGTCATGACGTCATCTATGACGTTTCACGGGACATCGTTAACTGTTATTATTCAATTCGGTACGGGTTTAAGCACGCTCAAATCGATTACAGCGGTAATTCGGAATGCAGCCTATGAGACTAGTAGAGCTGTAGAGATGCTTAAGGCCGGCCGCATACTATAAGAAATTTTCTGTCAGAAAATTTCTGACGCCCGCCGGAAGGCACTTTCCTCATACATTTTGTTCTAGACCCCGCATACTATCCGAAAATTCTGACGTGTCTGACGTCCAAAAATGTATGAGCAAGCGGGCGCTCGAAAATTTCTGACTGAATTTTTTTTATAGTATGCGGCCGGTCTAAATATCTGCTAACAGGATTGCCATACGTAAATAAAAAGTCGTATTCCCTAAGGCCGTTTGCACACGAGATGATAATAATGACACTCTAGAATAAAAACAGTGGTTCAGTTGTTCACAACTAATTTAGTCTCACTATAATAAATGTAATATAAACGCTTGTTTTCAACGCACATTTAGTCGCCATCAAAGTTGGTTATATCCACAGATATAAATCTAAATAGATAACGCAAGTCTCTCCATCCGTATGAAAAACAAGCGTGTAACTTTTTTTGTACGTACCATAATGTCACTTTGATTTAGTTAGGCTGGCATTAGATTTTTAACGTGAAAATGAAGTAATCCTATTTGTCAGCTAAACATATCCCTCGCTACACATCTCGTGGATATGCAGCCTTATGCGAGTTCCCTGTCCGCGCGAAAAAGAAGAACATTGTGCCTAATTTTTGCACAGATTTTGACATGCATGAAGTACATGTACATGTATGTTAAATGTTTTTATTCTAAATTATTGTTATGTATTTTGTTTGTTTAAATGTTTCAATTATTAATTGTTACCATTTTTAGTCTATTTTCATTTTCTTACTTTGTTATTCTTATTCTTTGTTTTTATTTTTGCTTTGTTTTCACTTTTATTTTAGTTACGATGTTCGTGACGTCACCTATGGCAGCGACTGAAAATCAGTGCTGTAGCCCTGTACCTGTACGGGGCTTGCAGTCTACAACTGAGTCGCTGTCCATTTTTGATGCCACACAACACAATTTATTATTACTTTTATCTTCGTTCTTACTGTTTTTTGTGTATGTCATATGTAACAGTGTATGTAATTGTGTTGTGTTATCTCAAAATAAATGTTTTTTCTTTCTTTTTCTTTCTTACATATACTCGCGGCATCTATTTAGATGTAAATCTGTGGTTATACCGCAAAATAACACGGCAAAGCATTGATATATTATCTTGCGGCAAAGGCTAGGAAAGAGATATGACTAAAATTAGACCTGTCGGTTCTCGATGTCATTTTTATTTTTTTAACCGCGAGCCAAGGTATTAAGTGCGATTTACAACAGAATCGGCACAAGTGACGATTTTGACCATACATTTCTATAAACCGTTTTTACACACAGCACTGCATGACACACGAATGACGTCATTGGTTCGGCTAGATCGTGACGATATTTTGCAGTGACAATTTAGCGGACCTTCGAACGAGGTGCACTGCACGATAATGACACGACCCACACGACAATTATTGTCACCGGTCGGCACTCGCTGTTTGTTTTGAATGGTGTTTGTTTTCTAGTGGTTTTATCATGTAGAAAAAAAAATAAGACATCATAATTATTAAGGAAGAAGAAACAAAACCCTGTTTGTGGGATAAAAGTGATGATTGAGTGAACCCAGTATTTCCGGGCTCCTAGAATTTGCCGGCGATTGAAATCTGGACAAATGATGGACATATGGTCGCTAAAAATTAAGTAATATTCGTAACTGCCGTGAAGGTGCGGTGTAGTCCTTCGTATGAAAACAAACTTAACTTTTATCGGTTATTGTTATCGGTAAATTTTCATTGGTGTGGTAGCACTGTTGAGACGGGCCGCAAAGGTACACACAGCAACACATCAAGCTAGACACCCTATATACCCATAACTACGCTACATACAATGCAGACTTTTGCGCGAAAGGGACTTATGCATCGTGGCAACGGCCAATGACAGGCCGGTAGCGGTTTGGTGCCTTGCGCTTACACACACAGACGCACTTTTTTGGCATTGTTTGATTATTGCTTTTTGTTTTTACTTTTGCAAGTTTTCTGTATCAGTCAGTCGCGCTAGAGTAAAGTATTCAGACAGTCGTCGCCCCAAAAATCGTCAGACTAGGATTCTCGCTCGCGTTCACATATATATTGTTTCATTATTTTATTATATAAAAACTGAAAGATTTTATCCAAGTCCGTGGTGCAAATATTTATGGCGCCCCAATTAACTCCACAACAGCGGGAGCTGATAGTGGTGTTGAGGGATGGTGGATATTCCATTAAAGCGAATGAAAGAAGGACGGGGATTACGGTGAGTGATACTTTTTAATATTGTAAATAAACTGCATAATATAGAAATGTGTCCCTCCCTCTCTATAAAATTACGTTTCTTTTAATACAAACTGACCATGATTACCTGATGGTAAGTGACGATTAGGAAGATTTTAGTTGGCTTCAGCCATAGCCGTTCACACTCTTTCCGTGAAGTGAAGTGACCTAAGTAATATTTTAATGAATCATCTAGGCTCGGACATCTAGGTATTTATTTTTACTTAACAATTTCACGAACCTACTCAAATACCTTTGTTTTGTTCAACAACCTCTAGGTATCTCATATAATGATTGTTTGTGATACAATTTTTTAATTAAATGACATTATTTTAGAGGACAACGATAAATTTTTGGTTGCGACGCCATGAGGAGACTGGGGGCGACCTATCGGCTCACCACCGGCAGCTCTACCAGCGCGCCACCACCGCTGAGCTGAACAAGATGCTGCTATTATAGCGGTGCATAGCAATCAACCATTTTTATGCACGCAAGTTACTGCCACACAATATAGCGTAAGTAGTTTTTTTTCTTATAATTAGTGCTTCAGTTCCTTAATTTGAATTATGTTTTTATCATTTTTTCAGTTACTAACGACAATATACGTATTTTATAAGACATATATGTATATAACATACACCTATATTATTGGCGAAAAATAATAAGACATGAAAAATAGAAAAACACTATTTTTGTAAAAAAAATATGACAAAAATAGTGTTAATTTAAAATATTTTATGGTGGCTTCTTAATATTGCTCGTTAGTGTAGTTCAAGATTTCTATATTCGTTTTTTTTTCTTTATAAATTCATGACCTCCAATTATATAATAATTAATACTGAATGATTAAACACCCACTTAAAAAGTTAATAGTATTTTTGTCCAAGTTTGTATTTTCCTTCTTTAACGAATTAAATTACTTTTCTTTTTGTCTCAAATTGGTGTTTTTAAATCCGTTATTAATTATATTTGATTGTTGCTTTTCACTTTAAGAAGCTATCTTGCGTGATTTCAGATATATTTCATGATAAGTTATTGGCTTTTTTATATTGCTCGTCATGCATTACTCAGTATAATCAACAACAAGTAGGTATTTAACAAACAAAATGTCTTGTCAGTTTACCTTAAAATCCGACATAAACCATAATAGCCTATACGTGAAAAATACTACAGCAATAAATATTTATTATTGACCTTATTTATTTTTCAATCCTTGTAATTGTTCAACTAAAAGCCGACAAAACCTTTGAGGTGCCGAAATTTACAATTTGTCCTTTTTTAACAGCGACGTTGCTTTTTTTCATTTTAATACTGGTAATTGTCTATACATATAATTTACTATTCTAGATAAGGAATCGTTGTCTTCAGAAAAGCTAGGTCAAAGATACTAAAAACAAAAAAAAATTAGTCGTTGGCTTACGACTAATAAAACTTTTGAAGGCATGTTAATGTTATTTAAGTGTCACATAATTATAGAAAATAAATCGCTAATCGACTATTTACTAACACCACTATTCACGGTATCCCTAACGTGAGAGTATTAAATCATTAAAGTTATTATTAAAGTTAGTATTCCAATAGCTTTGTTTTTAAAGGAAATAATGTTTTTACTGTTGTTTCAGGCATCAACCCAAACAAACCGGCGCAGATTAAATGTCGCAGGCTTGAAAACACGGATTCCGGCAAAAAAATAGTTTTTTCTCCTGCACATGCTCAAGATAGAATAAGTTTTTATTTGCAGTATTACAATTTTGATTGAGAGAATAATATTATTATATTTGTTGACGAAAAGACTTTTAAATCTGATAAAGATGGAAGAAAAATAATTTTGATAGTTATTTGATATTTAATACTTTTTTCAAGTCATAAATACATTACCTATATTATGTAATATCTAACTATTTACACAAAACTACCCTAGCTTGTGTTATACTATGTGTGTAGTGAGTGGTAAAATTTTATATGCCATCGTTAATTAGGGATAGAAGGTTTACCGATGTTTTAAGATGGATGAATATGAACAACATATTATTTATGGTGTTGATTCAAATGCTCATATTTCAACTCTTACTTATTGCAGTGTTGATTCAGATTTTTAACTGTTATTGGTTTTTAAGTCAATTTGTAGCTTTGTTTAGATTTTGATAGTTATTTTATATAACTCATTCATTATAGACTTTTAAGACTGATTTTGATTGTTGTCAAGTAATTTCGGAGACACATTGATGATCCATGCAAAGAATGTCGAGAAAGAAGGAAAGAATTGTGATTTTAGTGTCTAATAAAGATTTATTTCCCAAATAAGAGGTTGTTTATTTATACTTGAAGTTGTTTCAGTATCAAAACCTATACTCGGGGATAAATTTGCTTCCTATTGGTGAAAGAATTTTTCGAATCCGAATGGTAGTTTTAGAGATTATCCCTTTTAAACAAACCCGGGAACGTGGGTGAAACCGCGGGGAACAGTTAGTCTACATTAAATGTATAGGTAACGAACATATTTAATTGGATAAGGATTATTACCTTATTGGTCAAAATCGCATATCCTTTTAAATGTGTTTTTAATTCATGTTTGAAACATAAAAATGGTTACTGTATGTCAACCATAGGAGATAGGTATATCCCACCGCGGACTTTTCTGTTGATATTTGGATGATCTACAATTATCTAGCTATTTTGTTCTATCAACAATAGTTTTCGCAGCGCATGTGATATTAGGAATATTATAGGTATTTTTTTACACCTTGGATTATTGGAGTTTTCGTAGGATGCCATTTTTTTTTAAATAAAATTGGTAAGAGTAGCTTTTACTATTCTTCATAAATCTGGCTATCTTATATAAAAAAATAATCAAATCCGACTAATAGTCCAGCCAAAGATTATCGCGTTTAAACAAACAACAAACTCTTCCTCTTTATATTTATATTAGTATATAGGTATATAGATGGTTTACGGGCGCATCGCGCAGCGCAAATTGAAAAGTAACTCGTGAGCTTGTAAACACAAATTACTACGCGACGAGCACAACCTGTTTTTAATATTTACTATACATAATACGTATAGGTAGGTATGGATATATATTGCGGCTGCGGGGCGCGGGCGCTTCCGTGCGCGTGAGTGGGTCGAAATAACAAAAACATATCGCATTCACTCGCACGATTCGCGCAGTCCAACTTCTAGTCCAAAGTCCGATCAGTCTAGGTTGATATGTCGCTGTGTGTACCTAGAAGAAATGCTGTCTGAAGTGCTGTCAGAAAATTTCTGAACCCGCTTAATCATACATTTTTGGCATTTTTGGACGTCAGACTTGTCAGAATTTTCTGATAGTATGCGGGGTCTAGAACAAAATGTATGAGTAAGACCGGCCGCATACTATAAAAAATTTTCTGTCAGAAATTTTCGGACGCCCGCCGGAAGGCACTTTCTCCATACATTTTGTTCTAGACCCCGCATACTATCCGAAAATTCTGACGTGTCTGACGTCCAAAAATGTATGAGCAAGCGAATTTCTGACAGAAAATTTCTTATAGTATGCGGCCGGTCTAAAGTGCCTTCCGGCGGGCGTCAGAAATTTTCTGACAGATCTTATGGTATGTGGCCGGCGCAGGCCGGCGTAGGTGGTCGGCCTTTTCTGTCATTCTCCAGTCATCATTCATTTCCTCGTCATTCGTAAAATTTCGCTCCGATCGCTCCGATGGACGTAGTAACTATTTAGTAATCTGTGCCGATGGTTCGCTCCTAGTTCGCTCGCTCTCATTCATTCATTCATTCGTATTGGTTTATCGATGTCGTTTCGGTAGTATTTTATCCTAAATATATTCGAAATTATATCAAATATTAAACAAAATACTATTAAACTTTATTTTATGTGTACCTACAAATACTACCAAAATCGTAGACAAATACTTAACTTTAAAAACACCTAACCAAGCTATTAGTTGTAATGAGAGACATATGATTTTGAGTGCGTTTTGAGGTGTTAGTGCGTGAAAATGAGTTATAATTCGGGTGGTAGTGGCGGCGGGAAGGGGTTTGGGTTCGCCGGTTTCACAATGCCAAAACGGAATCCATCGAATGTGTCGTTGCATGCAGTTCCGCCGCCGTCGGCGACTATGAACGCTGTCCCACCACCTAGCTCGGGCCTTTCCAAACAGGGGTACTCTACCATGAATGCGATCACTCAGAACGCTGTCACTGGCAATTGGGGAACTTTGGGCAAGAAGAGATCGAAGACTGAGGATGAGTAAGTGATACTGTTTATAACCATCCAGCTAATCATGGTTCTGATGCAAGTATATTCTAGGCTTAGCACCTAGGTCAAAGAGTAGCCTTTACATACTACATTTATATCATCACATAATTCAATGAGAATGTGTACAAAGATATGTTTGACTAAATATTAAGTCTCGGCACTCAGTTTTTCCATGGTCCATGATTTACAAAGATACAGTATCATACTAGCCCTGCATCTTAGGTTGTCCCTGTTGCAGGTGTGTGAGTGGCTGGTACAGGCTTTCTAACCTATGAATATTCAAAAGTAAACAGCAGGGTTTATAGTGAAATAGTCTTTAGATATTTATTTCCAGGACAACTGGTTACTGGAGTACTTTGACAGGATTAAAAATTAAACTATTTACAACAAGACTTGATCAAAAACTAGAATTAGAAACATTTACCTTTGCTACACAGTATTTACAAACAGCCAATGAGTTGCATCTAAGTATAAATCTGGGGGCACGGAAGTGCCCCCCACCAAGACAGCCAAGCGAAGCGAAACGGCACTACCTACCTTTTCTCGAAGCGGTTCGATGTTTTTTTGAACTCATAACTTGGGTTTGGATTATACCAGATAAAAAAAAACTCAGGACATGATGTCAATAGTAAACTTATTAAACATATTAAGTTTCAATAACATACCTCTTATACTTTAGATTTTATTGATATCTAAAAAACCCCGATTTCGTCACTGACTCACTGATGATCACCAAAACTCATAGGGTACTTCCTGAAGTCCTAGAAAGCTGAAATTTGGTATGTAAGCTTGTATTAGTACACAAGCAACAAAAAAATTATAAAACTTGGAAATTTCAACAAAAAAAAAAACATAAGCAACATACAAAAAGAAGTGAAATCCCACCAAAAACATTTTTATGTAAAATGTTGCCGCCAAGACATGGCTCGTACTGTCAAAAAGTTATCAGATCTCATGTAGAGCCAAGCTTATAACTCTACATGCACTTACTCTACTAGCCCTAACTTCACAAACTCTTACACATCGTAGTCAAAATATGTGGCTTGGCCGTTTATTTGATTGAAAGATCATTCAGTACACTTAAAATTTGACGGGCCAGTTGGTGCAGTTGTTTTAGATTCACCTTACACGCCGCAGGTCGTGGGTTCGATTCCCACACAGGACATGCATTTGTGTGCATGAACATGTCTGTATGTCCCGAGTCTGGGTGTAATTATGTATATTAAGTATGTATTTACAAACAAAAAGTAGTATATGTATTATATCAGTTATCTGGTTTCCATAGTACAAGCTCTGCTTAGTTTACGCCCATATACAACAGTACAATTAAAGTCACAATATTTCAGGTACTTTGATGAAGATGATGAGCCGCCAACACCAGCTCTTGCTTATATTCCAGCTCCTGGCAGCCCCACATATGAGGCAGCTTCTAGTTCTAAGGTACAAACATTATTGACCATTTAATGGATCCTAGTTCGTCTAAGCCACCATGTGAATTATAAAATAGAATATGGCTTACCGATGTACTTGCGCAGAAGATACATTTTCAAAGCGCGGGAAACGCTATTGGTCGGCAGCAGCCGCCATGTTAGCGCGCGCCGTGCGGAGGGGCGTGACTTGCGAGTGAGACGGAACTAGCAGCTGCACTGTATTATGAACCTTATAGTAGTGACCTAAGGTTGATTGAAAGTTTTAAGCATTCTTTCGTTAATCTTCGGGGCCATACTTTTTTTTCTGTGCGAACGAAGATTCACGACGCGCCATATAAGTTGGGTAATACTGTACTAACTTGTGGGTTTTTGACATAATAGGCTAGTGAATATCTTCATCATGGTAGGAAACACATTGAAGGTAAATATAAAATAATATAATAACAATACTAATAAAGCCTTTATTGATTCTTTAACATTTTTAAAAGAAACTTATTACTCACACAGAAAGAAAAAATATCTTATTTTCTGATTGTTAAAGATCCCTGACAGGTATAGGCCTCCTCCAACTCCTTACATTTACTCCTATCTTTGGCCCGGTTAAGCCAGTTGGATCCAGCAGTGGCTGTAATTTCATTTGCCCATCTTGCTCTAGGCCTCCCCACTCTTCTTTTTCCTTTGGGCCCTAGTCATTAAGTGGTCAGGTGTTTCCATCTCTCGTCCGTCATTCGCGTAATGTGGCCGGCCCAACGCCATTTTTGCTTTAGCACAGATTCCAATGCATCTGTCACTTTGGTATGAGATCTTATGATTTTGCTGTTCATTTTGTCTTTCAGTTTTACTTTCAGGATGCTCCTTTCCATTGACCTTTGGCCATGGAAAGGAAGGCAAATATAGCGCTCAATAAGATTAATTGTTATACTGTGATGTTGTTTCAGTTTTTTATTATTTTAATTAGATGTGCACATGTAGCTAAAATGTCTACTTAACATTATAAAAAAAATACATACAGTAGAGTCTCACTAATCTGGCACTTTAGTAGTCTGGTACGTCCACAGACATATATCTAAGGTACGTCCAATAATCCGGCACCCTCCACTCACGCCTCATGTTATAAATGTCATGTCTGTACTCAATATAGATAAATTACAGTCAGACTGAAGACAAACACACAAGCTAATGCATTTTTTTTAAATGGGTAACAAACTGACAAATCCGTGACCTTATTACCAGTGACAAAACTTATTACTCTAGAATAAAAAACAATCCTAAGTTTTAATTTAAAAGTATGAATCGCTTAGTATGTTGCTGGCTTTCTCCAAACAGGTAATAGAGTTAAAGAATTCATTCATAAGTGCTCGTAAAAACTATGTATAATAGAAATTTATTATACAGCGTGATGAGGATGAAGAAGATCCCTTGGATGCCTACATGGCAGGATTAGAACAGCAAGCAGCCAAAGACCTGGTGACCAGCAAGGAGAATGCAGTCAGCGGGAAAGGTGATAGTGGAAGAGGCACCAGGGGTGATATAGATGAAATGGATGATGAAGAGAGCTATTATAAGTGAGTTGATGTTTTAATTTATAATTTTAACCTACTAAGAAGTGATTGGCTGAGAACTCCACAAACAGAACTGAAACAAAGAAATGTATAAAACAAAAATGGAGACTCATAATATCAATACAAGACAAAAAGAGAAATTAGTTGTTCCGTATTTTAGACTAGCTAAAGTTTGTAAGTCATTTCTTGGCAATAGTGTGCGCTGTTATAACAAAATACCACTTGCGGTGACACATATAAAAAGAGTTCTGAAAGAAAGAGCTTATTATAAAGTAGCCGATTATATTGAAGATAAAGATGTCTGGAAGTAGGTAGCTGCACTCTGCACAAGTGCACCTTGCTGATACTTATATAAAAGCCAGTAGGTCAATAATTGTGTGTTTTGTATTTTGAAGGTTATTATTTTTTATTTATTTTCTTGTTATTTTTTCGTCTGTATCTATGCTTAGGTATATCTTTTTTATTTTTAATTATTTGGAAAAAAAAGCCAAACATAGTCAGATTGTCCAAAAAATATATAAAAAATGTAACCTTGCTGAGTTTCTTGCCGGATTCTTCTCAGTTGAAGGCCGAGTTCCGAACCGGTGGTAACTTCAGTAAATTTGACCTTCATAAGTGCCCTTCTGGGGCCTAAATTGAATAAATGGCTTTGACTTTGACTTTGACTCCATTCTATTTAGCTGAATACATTTAAGCTATAAATGATGGTCTCAGTGATCAGGAAACCAACTAACTCACCTAGGTCATATTTTTTAAGACTTGTACCGTATATCAGAACTTCAATTCATGTTCAAATCAAGCTTTGTGTCGAGATTCAAACAATTGAATTTTAATTTCTGGCCCTTGAAATAAGAGTCATTTTCATCAACACAATCTATTCTGGAGAACATTTGTTTTTTTTTTATCAACACAATTTATTCTTGACTTGGACTCAAGATTTGTTTCTCGTTCTATTATAGGCTTAGAAATTCAGTTTGTTTGACAAATAGCTCTAAACAAGTCAAAATAGTCTTTAAACTGCTTTTACTCCTCCACAGATACATGGAAGACAATCCCTTAAGCCATGGCGATGACGCATCAGACGTTGAAGTAGAATATGATGAAGATGGTAACCCTCTAGCACCGCCCAAAAAGAAGTACATTGACCCCCTGCCCCCTATAGACCACTCTGAGATAGAGTATGAGCCGTTTGAAAAAAACTTCTATACACCACATGAGGAAATTGAGAATCTGTCACCTGAGCAGGTTGAAGATCTGAAGAAGAACCTAGGAGTTAAGGTATTAACTACAGTTGTAGTTTTACTACACATGTAGTAAAACTACAAAAAATCAACATTGGTCCCATTGTAAAAGTTGTTCAGCATGACTAACCCAACATAGGTTTCGAAAATATGCCATCTCGAAATCTCCACCCAGTAATTAGTTTAGTGCGATTTACAACAGAATCGGCACCAATATTTACATTTTAATCGCACTGACAATAATTGCGTGCCATGGTCCATAAATGACACTTGACTGTTGAAGGGTGTTGATTGTTTGTTTGCACAGATATCAGGTCCGGACCCGCCCCGTCCGGTGAGCAGCTTCGCGCACCTCGGGTTCGACTCGCAGCTGATCGCCGCCATCCGCCGCTCCGAGTACACGCAGCCCACGCCCGTGCAGGCGGCTGGCGTGCCCGCCGCTCTCTCTGGGAGGGATATTATAGGTTCTTTTTTTTTGTATACGGTACGCCTAATGGTACAGTAGTACCCAACTGATATGGCTTACCTTGGTCGGCAGCTATCGCCATGTTAGCGCGCGCCATGCGGAGGGCCGTGACTTGCGAGTGAGACGGAACTTACAGCTGCAGTGTATTATGAACCTTATAGTAGTGATCTAAGGTTGATTGTAAGTTTTAAGCATACTTTCGTTAATCTTCGGGGCCATACTTTCTTTTCTGTGCGAACGAAGACTCACGACGCGCCTTATCAGTTGGGTAATACTGTAAGCGGTTACAGGTATATCTTAATACTGGAGTTTTAAGAGAGGTAGACAGTAGCGTTTATTCGCTCGACATGCGAAGTACCACCACCTAACAGAATATCGCACTCAAATTACTTTATGTTGTGTTCCTGCGCGTGAGTAAGGTCGCCAGTGGTTTGGGAGGGGGGAAGGGACGGTAATGCGTGAGTGATGACTGATGCCACGTGTTGCAAGCATCCATATGGGTATGGTAGCCGCTTACCATTACCAGCGGCCCGAACGCTTGTTTGTCGAAATCGTAGTATAAAAAAAATTTTGCGGGCTCGTTTGAACTTTCGTGAGTTTTTATTATTTTGCGATTTCATTGTAGTTCCCGTAGTAAAACTTGTCTTACATAACGAACCCAACATGGATGTCCAAAAGATGCCATCTCTTCATACCCTTGAAGAATCTCATGCGGTTACTAATATTTATTTGGGTTGTATTGGTCTGAATTTTCCATAGAGATAGAATATTAATAGAGCTACTGTACTGGAGTATGTGCTGTGAGCACGGGTATGTGCAACGACTACATACACATAATTAATGTCAATTTCTCGTTTATTATCGATACTTTACCGAGAATAAATAACAAGAAACTCATATCATAAAAAGAAAAAAAAATCGGCATTTTTTCTCATAATAAATCACTAGTGTACGATATATCTATGAATGCATCTATTTGCACACTTCGCACAAGTTTATGTTGTGAGCGTTATCACTATTAATGTTCTCAAAATGTGTTAATTCTGAAATGTTGTCACCAGGTATCGCCCGCACCGGTTCCGGTAAGACGGCGGCATTCCTATGGCCTCTATTGGTCCACATAATGGACCAGAAGGAGCTCGCGCCCGGCGATGGACCAATAGGCCTCATTCTGGCACCCACTAGGGAATTGGCACAACAGGTATGGACTATGTTTAGGAAAGATTTCAACATTTTTATTTATGTATTTTGCGTTGAGCAGGTGTTTTCTTGACCTTAAAATTAAAATACGGGACCTTTATAGGTTCACTTTGTTGTCCGTCCATCTATCCGTCCATCCTTCTGTCAAGACCATTTTTCTCAGGAACGAGTGTATATGAGCGTTTTCCGTGCTTCGGAAGGCACGTAAAGCCGTTGGTCCCGGTTATCACTAATTGTGATAGTCGTTAATCTAGTTGGTGGCCTCCTTGAAGGCGGCTTGAAAACTACAACAGTAGGTTGACCAATCCACACCACTGTGAGATACTACCCCACACATGCCCACGCATTCATTTTTGTAAGGAGGCCTGTGCTTAGCAGTGGGCCATTATAGGCTGACGATGATGAGTGCATATCTTAACTTACACATACATCTGAGGTGGATCAACTATTCTCATGCATTCACGAATCCGTCTAGCACTTGTTTGCTTTTGGGTAAAATCCAAAGCTTAGGTTTATCAAAATCAAATTGGGTTGGTTTTCACCAATTATTATTATTCAACAAAATATAATAGGTATGTATTGTTTATTTCCAGATATACATGGAAGCGAAGAAGTTCGGAAAAGTGTACAATATACGGTGCGTGTGTTGCTACGGTGGCGGCTCCAAGTGGGAGCAGACCAAAGCTCTGGAAGGTACAAAAATATAAAAAGTCAATTAATAGTATTTTAGTCTCTTAGTCACATTCTTTAACAATTAGAAAGGTCGATAAGTATTTGGTATCTCTAGTCCCTAAATATTATAAAGCAAAGTCGCTATATCTGTCTGGTTGCGAGAATCTTTTTATAACTACACAATTGATTTTTATATGTAATAGTTTATATATACATCAATTAGGGAATTTCTTCCAGAACAGTTCACATTACCCGGGCGAAGACAGTTCGAAAATTCGTACCTGTAGTGGAAATATAAACTCATTTGTCTTAATTCTTTTATATCTCACATTTCTCTCTTCGTTTTAATTAATGTATTTATGTATAGCAATATAAAAAACGGTGTATTCAATTATTATTTATTATACTGTTTAGAAGATATCGGTGACAGTTCACTTTTCACAATTATAGTCATGCGTCTTAACGATATGCAATCGATTTTCTTGTTGTATCGAGAAAGTTAATAAAGAAAGTCTAATCGATTTTCATTTTAGTGCTTTTATTTTCCAAATTATATTTCCTTATCACTGTCTTACTGCTTAATACCGCCTCGTGTGTAATTACCAACTTTGCACACATGTATCATACTGTACTATTATCGTTGTTCTTAATTTCAGATAATTATTACAGGATTTATGAGAAATTATGTTTGTTCATTGATATTTACCTAGTAATGTAAGAATATTCTCTCTCTCTTTGATTTCGTACCGATATATCGAATTATTTTGGTAATTAAAAATAATTCGATATTGATAAACATATTAAAAAATAATCGATATAACATATATCGATACTTTTACTAATTTCCCTGTCGATCAAGCATTGTCAATCACTATAAGTAAATGTTCCGTTTCATGCAGCAAGTATTTTAAGGATATCCTATTTCTTAATTTTTAAAATTATCAAGCTATATTTATGTGCTGAAATTATTTCTTAGTTATGTATAGCGATATAATATTGTATTTTTGCAATGATATAAAATGGAAATTAAAATATTTTTTTGTAACATATTATATTAGTTACTCGCAAGTAGTATGAGTGAACCGGAAAATGTGAACTGTCACCGATATCTTCTAATCCTGAAAACAGATTAAGTAACTTCGCGTATTGTCCTATGTAACACATAGGTGGTGGCGCAGAAATTATAGTGGGAACCCCTGGCCGAGTGATAGACTTGGTTAAGTGTAAAGCAACCAACCTGAGAAGAGTCACTTACTTGGTGCTTGATGAAGCCGACAGGATGTTTGATATGGGATTTGGTAAGCATTTATTTTTTTCATTAAATTCTTATAGTACTCCAAGCAAGGATGGCTAGAAAACGTGAGGACTCATGCATTCTAGGATATGTTTATGACCATTGGGATGCGAAATTGAAGAATAGGCTAACTATTGAAAACAATGACTTAAGTGAAACTGCCGCTACACAGGTAGTTGGTGATAGATTCTCAACTCGAGGGTGATATTCAGCCAGGTGGGTACTACAAAGTACGCCACTACCGTTCAAATGATGAAACTGTCGCAGGAATTGCTATCCACAAGCCGTGTGACGCCAACTTATAAAAAAAAAAAAATATCTGCCAGTGTCGAGTTATATTATAAGTTCTAGTCACAATAAATCACTTTCACATAGTCCTCAGTCAGTCACCGTCCATAAAAGTCATGTTTTAGTACAATGGTGGTTGTACTAAAACTTTTCACGGACTTCTTGAGACAAATTGAAAAATCACGATACACATGATTCATTTCATTTCACTTTACTGATACACATGTGTTTATCTTTATTGTATAAAATACCACCGATAATATGCAATAAAACTCAAAATACACGAATTTATGAAAATAAAAATGAAAACGCAACGTCACTCTGTAAGTTCCCGCCAAAAAGTCCTAATTTGGATTTGGTTGCCAAACTTAAAAATAAGAAGAAAGGCGTATTGTAAGTAATGTGTGTACCTATGTGTATGATCAGAGCCGCAGGTCCGTTCGATCTGCGGGCACGTGCGGCCGGAGCGGCAGGCGCTGCTGTTCTCGGCGACGTTCCCGCGGCGCGTGGAGCGGCTCGCGCGCGACGCGCTGCACGACCCAGTGCGCGTGCAGCACGGCGCCGCCGGGGAGGCCTGCCACCTCGTCGCGCAACACGTCAGGTACACTACACTACACACACACACACCTCATCTACTGTTTTTTTTTTATACCACTAAGGTGGCAAACAAGCATACGGCCTGCCTGATGGTAAGCCGTAGCCTATGGACGCTTGCACACCAAGGGTATCACTCGCGCGTTGCCGACCCTGCAGAAATTTCTTCACACCCTTTTTGAAGAACCCCATGCTGTACTCCATTGGGAAAACCACGGCAGGGAGGTAGTGTTGTTGACACACAACAGTATATCATGTATAATATGCAAGTACAGTATAAGGCACGAGTCGTGAGCTACAGATAGGCAGTAGTGGGGGTGATTCTGTTGTTTACAATTAAACTAATCAAGTCTCGCCATTTCTCTTTATAACAAAGAACATAAGAGAACGATGTAAGAAATATCAATCAATATAAATTTAGACGCCATCTATCGCGATTGCGTCTAAATACCCGCAAATGACGGCAACGACTAATTTGGCAGCTTTAAACATGTTCTATCATTTTTTAATAATGTTTGTAAGAAAGAGATATGATTTGACTAAAATTTGTTTAGGACGCTTTACAACAGAATCTGCACCATTATGCGACATACACACACATCAACATATCACGTACAATACTCAAAACACCCACTGCAATATATCATGTACAATACGCAACACACACAGCAAAATTTATTTTATCTTAATACCACTGAGGTTCAGTTTTCTAGTATAGTGTATTATCTATGGTTCACACCGAGACGCGACGCGACGTGACGATGCAATTGTTTTGTGAAACCATTTAAATTTTGCTAGTAACCTCGAGGCGCAGCCATCACGCACGGTAGATTCGCGCTGCACCGCGCTGCACAATGTGTGCACAATACATATCACATACACAGCAACATATAACTTAAATGATACTTACCTATTTCAATGTTTTTAGAATATTCAACAAACCAGAAGAGAAATGGCCGTGGTTATTGAAGAACTTAGTGGAATTTCTATCTGCAGGCAGTATTTTAATATTCGTCACGAGAAAAGTAAGTGTATCCATACGTACATAAAAGTAAGTAGTAATTATATACATAGTTTATTTAATCTATATTATAAAAATATATCTTTGTGTAGTTATTCGTTCGACTTCTATACAAAACGCCTAATAATTACGAAACTATATGCATTTTAAATACCTTTTTATACGTAAAATGTTCAGTTTCTCTCTACAGGTCAATTAATTGACAAAATTAATTTCATACCCGATAACAGTTATTGATATTGATGAGGTTTCGCCATCTAATTTATTTTAACCATGTTTAAATTTAACTTGTAGCTAGAAGCTGAACAAACGGCGGCTAATCTGGGCGTTCAAGAGTTCGACGCATTATTACTGCACGGTGACATGGAACAGGCGGACAGGAACAAAGTTATCACGGCGTTCAAACGACAAGAGAGCAATATACTGGTCGCTACTGATGTAGCTGGTATGTTTTTCGTTTTTAAACTTTCTTTTAGTTTGTAAGTGATCGCCTACGAAACTTGTTTGTTATAAATTCTTATTATTGTCAGGAATTAAGGATATCGCACAGATATACATCTAAATAGATGCCGCGAGTGTATGTACTTCGCGTGTCAAAATCTGTGCAACAATGTTCTTCTTTTGAAACTGTTTTGCGCGGACAGGGAACTCGCATAAGGCTGCATGTCCACCAGAGATGTGTAGCGAGGGATATGTTTACCTGACGAATAGGATAATAATAATAATAATATTTATTCAACTCAAACAAAAGATACAGGTGTTTCATAATTTTACACCTGTATCTTTTATTAACTGTGGATAACTTCATTTCATGTTAAAAATCTAATGCCAGCCTAGCTAAATCAATCTTGTGACATTATGGTAGGTACATAAAAAGTTACACGCTTGGTTTTCATACGGATGGAGGGACGTGCGTTATCTATTTAGATTTATGTCTGGGATATCGTCACAATTTAGAGCAGGAAGTAGGTATCCAAACAATTTCGGTTGCAAAATCGTTTTACATTTCCGTCTGTCCGTCGATATGAGAGCTAAGGATCTGTCCTAACGTACGGCTTTTAGAATACTAGTCAATATTTGTGTTATGTTTAGCACGTGGTCTGGACATCCCGCACATCCGCACAGTGATCAACTACAGCTGCGCGCGCGACATCGACACGCACACGCACCGCGTGGGACGCACGGGACGAGCCGGAGTACGAGGCGACGCCTACACGCTGCTCTCGCGGGACAAGGACCGGGACTTCGCGGGACACCTGCTCAGGAACCTCGAGGGGGTGCAGCAGGTACTCTACTATACCATACCCACACGCTGCTCGCGCGGGACAAGGTCCGGGACTTCGCGGGACACCTGCTCAGGAACCTCGAGGGGGTGCAACAGGTACTTTACTATACTATACACGCGGGGACGCCTACACGCTGCTCTCGCGGGACAAGGACCGGGACTTCGCGGGACACCTGCTCAGGAACCTCGAGGGGGTGCAACAGGTACTTTACTATACTATACACGCGAGGACGCCTACCCGCTGTTCGCGCGGGACAAGGACCGGGACTTCGGGGGACACCTGCTCAGGAACCTCGAGGGGGTGCAACAGGTACTATACTATACTATACACGCGGGGACGCCTACACGCTGCTCGTGCGGGACAAGGACCGGGACTTCGCGGGACACCTGCTCAGGAACCTCGAGGGGGTGCAACAGGTACTATACTATACTATACACGCGGGGACGCCTACACGCTGCTCGTGCGGGACAAGGACCGGGACTTCGCGGGACACCTGCTCAGGAACCTCGAGGGGGTGCAACAGGTACTATTCTATATCGCATCTCAATCTTCTCTTGGTATTGTCGAAAATTTCGTTGTATGTCTGTAGATTTACGGAACAGCAGACATTTTTGGGCACCGCTTGTGCACCATGTTATTTTTGCGCTGTGACTAAAGGGATCAAAAGAGGGAAAAATAATTATGCCACTAACTAATATACATAACTAATTTCAACTATCAATCTCAGGAAGTACCAGAAGAACTCCTCCACCTCGCCATGCAGTCGTCGTGGTTCCGCAAGTCCCGCTTCAAGAAGGGCAAGGGGAAGAACCTGAACGTGGGTGGATGTGGGCTCGGGTACAAGGAGCGGCCGGGCCTGCCCGCGCACACCGACGACCCGCCGGCCGTACCCGTCGAGAAGACTCACGGCCCGGCCACTGATAGACTTGCGTCGCTTAAGCAGGCCTTTAAGTCGCAGTATAATCAGGTAATTTGAATTTAGTTTTTGGTGATTATTGAACCATACTTGATATTAAGCATCGCAACTGTCGCCATCGACGGGGAGTCCATCCTCACACATTGAAACCAGAACTGTTTCAAACTGTGCGTGCTCAAAAGAGTTTTCCTAATGGAGTACAGCATGGGGTTCTTCAAAAAGGGTGTGAAGAGATTTCTTCAGGATCTGTATATTTAAAAATGTATTTACCCCGATATAAAAAATGTTGTGTTTGACGCCTGTGCATTTCTGTGATACCGTAAATAGATGGAACGAATTGAATCAGATGTTCTTTTTATTTATTTGCTACAGTAGTACCCAACTAATATGGCTTACCGATGTACCTGCGCAGAAGATACATTTTCAAAGCGTGGGAATTGCTATTAACCAATCGGCACGCTCCACGCACCGCGCTTCTTTTTCCTGTACCGCTATTGGTCGGCAGCTGCCGCCATGTTAGCGCGCGCCGCGTGGCATGTCAGTCAGCCGCAGGGTTGGATTTCGGAGTATAAATAATACTATTTGTACCATTATTTTATGATGCGTAGTAGGTATATAGTATCGTAATGCCAGGATACTACGCGGAAATACCATAATTTTACCTTCAGGTCGATTGACTACTGTAATTTAAATATTTTTAATAATATAGACCAAAATGGCGACAATTAAAAAAAAATAGAATATTCTTATTTTGGAAATCCTAGTTACTTAATTTTTCAACCAATATAATGAAACATATTTTGTACATAGGTACAAATTTCACATGATGGGAAATAAAATTTCATGTCATGGCAACTCTCATACCTACATAAAACATGGCGTCTTCAGGCCAGGAAATTATTAAAACTGTACGTGGATTACGTAATAAACGTAAACGTATACAAGTAAACTACTGTTTACATGTATGAAGAAGTTTTTTGCAAAATGTTCCGGTGGGCGTATCCATGGTTACATATCACTGTTATAAATGCATTTTTAGTTCAAATTTTTAATAACAAAATGGACGAAAAGCGAAACGTAGTATAATTTTCGACAAGTAGTATAATTTTATTTTTCAGAGACAATAATTTTCTGAGGGTCTGAATCCAACCCTGGTCAGCCGCCATACTTCTGGGGCAAAAATACACTTAGTGGCAACAAAAGTGTTTTCTTTTTTATGGTTAAACAAAGATTTTCATAGGGCATCGTGCCTCTACCCAGATGGATAGTCCACCTTACTAAAGCATGACATTTAATATCACTCCGCTTGAGGGGCTCCTGAGCAAATTGCTCTCACTTCGTACTGCGCACGGCTGTCACCGCGTCATACTCGCTGTACTGATTAAATAAAAAATGCCGACTTGTGTTTTGAAATACTGTCACAATACTCTTTTATTATCGAGTATTGTACCTACTGATTATTTTTGTTCTAATGAGGAGATTTCTTATGATACCTCTATGCTCAAAGTACCGAAAAATACACAGACTGTCACATACTGTCAATTCTGGCTTGTTTATTTCATGTTCCCATACAGACGACTATTCTTTTGGACGTTTTAAATTCTTTGGGTTTAAAATGAGTTTTAAAAAAGGCACCAACGAAGATACATCATTCTCATCGGATAGTTCCCAGTCGTGATAGTGATGATAATAGTAGCGACGCTCAGTGATATTGGGATAGCAGGAGTGCGGCCTTTAGATTAAGTTTTTCTATTGTTTACTAAATAAATACCTATCTATTTATTTAATAAATCGTACATTTTAATAACCTGTATTTCTAATTAAATATAATATTTGATGAAAACTGGTGGCCCAATAAAATTGGCTCGAAGTGTAATGGTCAAGTCACGCCCTCCGCACGTGACTTGCGAGTGAGAAGGAACTAACAGCTGCAGTGTATTATTAACCTTATTGTAGTGTTATAAGTTTGATTGTAAGTTTTAAGCATTTATTCGTTAATCTTCGGGGCCATACTTTCTTTTCTGTGCGAACGAAGATTCACGACGCGCCATATAAGTTGGGTAATACTGTACCTTAGTAGTATAAAAAATTACAATCATATTAATTCAAACACAACTTTTCCCAAGTTCCGTGACTAATGTCATCTTCCTCAGTTCACAGCGTCCACAGACCACTCGTGGGAGCAGACCCGGCCGGTGATCCAGCCCGGCGTGAACGCGCCCGCTAACGATAACGCCGACGACAAACCGGAACGAGTGCGGAAGAGCGGCAAGAGAAGCCGATGGGAGTAGCACTACTAGTTCACCACTTACATCGGTGTTATTGCAAAATCTGTCCTATTACAATACGCGTGAGTTCAAACTTGATTGCAGTTTATATTCATTATCCTTCTTACTCATATAACGCTATTTAGCTAATATACTGATTAAATGATCTCGTAAAGCGTCACATCGTTTGACAATTACAGTAAGGTGAGACGTTATGAGTAAGGCCCTATTTGTAATAATAATTTAATTTGTAAAGAAAATCAATTTTGCTGATTCTGTTGTTTACAACTAACTAATTTTGCACTATATCTCATTCTTACAAAGAATATAAGAAAAGGATGTAAGACATTTTCTTGCTTGATTTCAACATAAAGGATTAGAAGAGTTTGGCATTCCTCTCGTGCGCCATTTTTTTTTCAAAAAGGCGTCCACGGTTATCTTTATATATAAAATTCTACTGTCACTGAATTCCTCTTAAACGGCTGGACCGATTTGAATGATTTTTTTTGTATGTGTTTGGGTGGCGCCCTGGATGGTCAGATATATGGCGCTGCAGTCGATAATATAACCTAGATACCGACTACAGCGCCATATATCTGACCAGCCTTCTATACAAGATGGCTGGTTAGGCATATTGTAATATGTCAGATTTTGCAACGGGTGTAGTTGTGACATTAGCGCATTATGTTTCGCTGCCGATGAGGTATTTTATTATTCATAAAAAAATCTCTGACGTTTTGGGCAAAGTCGATAAGTACACAAAATGGACAAGGGATCGATACATATTGTTAATGGAACCGTATAAACGAAAATCGTTATTGGTGCCGATTCTGTTGTAAATCGCACTAAACTAATTTTAGTCACATCACATCTCTTTCTTACAAACATTATTGAAAAAGGATAGAACATATTTAAAGCTGTCAAATTAGTCTTTGCCGTCTATTTGCGGATATTTAGACGTAACCGCGATAGATGGCGAATAAATTTATATTGAAAACAAGCATTGGACTAATTTGACAGCACTAAATTTCTTACATCCTTTTCTTATGTACTTTGTTAAAAAGAGACATAGTGAGATTAATATTAGTTTAGTTGTAAACAACAGAATCAGGGCTAGTGCCTACCTTCTTTTTGTGATGCACCATATACTTGGGTGGGTCGCATCACCAGCAATTTCTCTAGAAATAAAATTACCGATACATCTCTTCCACAAATTTATATATCGTTTCCTCGATGGCAGTGAGACGTATGCCTATACCGTGTGCAAAGATACTGTGTGTTATTGTACTGTCCTTTTCTAGCAATATGGAATGTATAATGAGTGAAAAGGATGGCAAGAATGATTAGATAAATTAATATTGGGCTAGTGTACAGTGTGTAAAATTTGTTCTAAATGTTGGGTTTTGTTTGAACTATCTTCATTTTATAACTACCCATTAAATACAGCAAGCATCAAAATACATTAAGCACAAGTTCATTTATAGCTAAAATGCTCATATAATATTTGTATCTTTTACAAATATAAATGTTGGTTTACCGAGTTTGAGTCTTACGTTGTAAGAAATACAGTTGAAAATGATTTAATTTTATACTACACTCAACGTATACATGCAAAAATGTATTTTATTTTAATAACGTTTAAATTGTTTTTAGTTTGTATCGATTTTATTTTTGACACCATTAAGGCCCCAACTCCATTGTAAGGTAAACAGTGTATATTAAATAATGTAATGTGATGGGAAATAGTATATTTCATAGGTTCATCCATAAAATACGTTAAAGTTAGTTACTCTTAGTAATATTAGCGTACAATTTGTCACTTTATTTTGGCGTATTTTATGGAGTCCTATTTACTATTCATGCTGTTAATATAATGAGATCATATCTCTCTCACACATGTGCTTATACATAAATTGGATTTATACATTATGGTATGCAAATGATTTTGAACAGTATGTAAATAATAATAAAGTGCTAATTAAATTGAACATGTTTTTTATTTATTATTTTTCTATTCCTACTTATTCCTAAGGTTCATGGGAATCAACAGGCGCAATTAAGTTGTAGCAGTATGATCTGCTACAACTTAATTGCGCCTGTTGATTCCCGAGTACCGAGCCGATATCTCACCGAGTATCTTGTATTGTATTGGTAAAACCGGATAACGCCTAGGTAAACGACCTAAACGACTTAGGTAGAGTATTACCTACCTGTCGAGATTCGAAGGTTTTGAAGACTAATGTATGATTTATAAGTGTCTTTACTAACGACGGAATTAAAGCCAACGTCCGCCACGTGTCAGACGTCTCCGATTCTCGCTATTTCGACAAAATAGTGTCGCAAAAGACATTTGGACAAAAACATAATAGTGTCAAAAAATGCCATTTAAAATGCATAAATATTTTATTTGGGAGTTCGGCTTGGACCATTAGGGTCACTGCTCACTATAACAGCACGGCTACCTACGCCTCGGCATATACCTTGCCATGCAAGTGAGGTCTTTAAATTATGCGTTAAAGTAAATTTTACAATGACTAGATAAAATAGTTGACACCTCGCGGTAAGCGCCCTTGCCGCTACAAGCCACTAGTCCTGCTGACCATACGCTTCCAGCGAACGCTCCGCTCCCTTGCTGCGTGGCGCCAGCAAGCGGTATCTTGCCAAAGCCGCGCCACCAATTTCACCGACGCCGCGCCGCCTGGGAGCTGCCACCTCGCAGGCAGCACGCTGGCAGCTAGTGGTTGGATTGAGTTGAGGCGGTGCCGGGCCGTTGCTGCGATGGAGCGGTGCTGATATAGTGAGCGGTGACCCTAATGGTCCAAGCCGAAATGAGATTCTAAAAGCGAATATTTATTAACAGCGTTTAAAAGGTTCGATTTATTAACGTGGTTTTATACGAATATAAATTGGCAATTTCCAGAGCCTATGATTTCACGTGTACAATTTTAGCTAGTGATTACAAGAAATGGTTTCCCAACACGAAGTTTATTACAACTACAAGTGTAATCGCGCGTCGACGGAGTGTTATATTGAGCTCAAGTTTTAATTTATTCATCAAACTGCCAGCTAGCACGGCATCTTGCGAACAACGGACGAGCTTAGCGAGTAGGCATGGTTTTAGTTACATTGAAACATGATTCGAATTTCTACTGATTTTAATTTTTGGATTCGCTATTTAGGGTTTTCAATTCATAAAACAGGTGATATTGATAGCGAGACACTTTCAAAAACTTTCACCTATATTGGTAACTGAATTTGGTAATCATTGCAATAAAAATAAATAATAAAAAGATTAATTTTATAATTTGGTAAGTAGGTATTCATTAAAATTGTTATACTAACAAGTGGGCCTTCGTTACCACATTCTTTTGTATTGGATAAATTTACAAGGGTGACAAGCCCACCCTGGGCTCCCGGGCGTCGCCCACACCGTTACCTGCGCCACTGTCCCAATCATTGGTAGTAGCAGTTGTACAGTTAGTTAAAGATGTAATATGACATTTCGTGTATTCAAAACGAATAGAGCCGATTTTTCCATCGTCAGTTAATTTAGAATTCGTGACAGCTTTTCTATATAAAATCGGCCAAACAAGTTTATTCCTCGGATAAAACATATCTGATGATGGAAATATCGGTGCTTATAGAAAAACGATTACAAGCTTAAAAATTCACCAGTCAATTAATATATACTGCAGAACAAACTATCGTTGATATTAAAAAGTCCAATACAAACAAAAGTAATATAAACACATCCCATAAACTAGGAAGTCGTATAGTCGCACAAATGACTCATTCATTACTCACAAAACTCGCGCCGGAGCCACATAGAATAGTCCAAAGTTTACCACTCTAATTGTTATACTTCTACATGACTTGGGGGTTGATATGTACAATTGATAAGGTTATCTGATAGTAAGTTAGGCTTTTAAAGTAGAATGAGTTCAAAACAATCATAGATTACTTAGTAAGGAATTTGTTTATATCAGAAGGCTGCGAAGCTGGCCGACTATGGCCACCTGATAGTAAGAGGCTACCGTCGCTTATGGACATTAGAAATATCAGGAGATTGCTAATTCCGACCTAGAAACCAAGCATTGCCATAAAATCATATCATGGTGCTAAATATTAATGGAAAGAGATGATGTGTCCGAAGATTGTATGAACACAAGGCCTAGAAGGGAACTGACCCTCAAGTGCACCCTGGACGGAATCTTGATCTAATGTTCATTAGTATGCTACTTAATCACCTTCGCTAAGGTCATCACCGCACGTATCATAGTGAGGTTGTGGTAAAACGTAAGCTTGTAAGAAGTCTCCACTTCTGTATGTATTGTTTGTTAGTGTGCTTACTTATAACTTATATCTCGAGAACCACCACAGATTTTGTTGCGATATCTACTGATACTTAGGAGTTTTTTTGAGAACAGTTTTAGGCTATGTATAATTATGCTGTGAATAAAGGGAGCTGCGTAGTGTGTAACAAGTCACAGACAAAAAGAACAATATGAGTAACTCATCGCAACTCTCGCCATCGACAGGGAGTCCATCCCCACATATTGGAACCAAAATTGTTTCGAACTGTGCGGTCTCAAAGGAGCTTCCTTCCGCGGACGCTCAGATTGTGGAATGAGCTCCCTGCTTTGGTTTTCCCAATGGAGTACAGCATGGGGTTCTTCAAAAAGGGTGTGAAGAGATTTCTGCAGGGTCGGCAACGCGCGAGTAACACCCCTGGTGATGCAAGCGTCCATAGGCTGCGGTAACCGCTTACCATCAGGCGGGCCGTATGCTTGTTTGCTACCTAAGTAGTATAAAAAAAAAAAAATTAAAGCTGCGTGCATAAGCTAGTTTAAAATATTTTATCTAGGAATACGATATAGATAAATGGCACCTAAGTCCTAGGTGTTTTAGACATTTTAGAGGCTGTTTATAAATTATGTAACGCTTGTACAACCCCGTGTCTAATATGACAACATAATGGATACAGATATGTGTGAAATTACGATTGATGGCCAAAATGGCAAAATGTGTTTTATGTGCTGAAACGTTTTGCTTAAATTACAAGATATTTGTACCTGGTTGTTGTCTCACTGCTGGGTTAATGTTGCCTATAAGATTCTCGACAGTCTGTTTTTTTCGATTTATTGGGACTTGTCCTTTGTATATTTAGTTTTGAGATCTCGAAAACGGCTCTAACGATTTCGTTGAAATTTGACATATGGGAGCTTTTTGGAGGCAAAAATTTATATAGCTTGGTCTCATCTCTGGGAAAACGCGAATTTCCGTGTTTTGAGCAAAGCTCGGTCGCCCAGGTAATATTAGTAATATGCCGGGGATTGCGATGACTGACACACTTGTGAACAGGTGTTGCTTGTGGAGGCTGGTCTGTGCGAGTCTGCTATTTACTCAAGTTTGATAGAGTCTACTTTGTAGTTTTCCCGTCGGCATGCTATTGTCAGTGAGGTGCGTCCACGTTACGCGAACTAAGCACGAGCCGAGCACACGTGGAGCACGGGTTTGCGTATCGTGGACGGACTTGCGAGCCTCGAACGAGTGTTCGGCTCGCGCTCGACTGCGCCACAGATTACTATATACATTAAATACTCTGTGACTGCGCTTCGCCGTGTCGCGACTCGGGTCGCGAAAACGTACCGATTAATCGGTTGTAAATGTAGAAACATAAGTACGAATGAATAATCCGAGACTGGCAACACTTTGTCGTTCGTCGCCATTTTTTTAGTTTTTAAAGTGAGTGAAAGAAGCCGTTGCGAGGGGGGACAGGAGAAATTGCCGTAAGTGTTTCAATTCCTTATTAAAGATAAAACTTGTTTGAATTATGGATTGTGATGTTAATTGTCGATTGATTGAGGTAGGACTTTGGTGAAATTATGCTAAGATTCCTCAGATAATTTAAGATGGCATGTGAGGGACAAAGAAGGGTTTCTCGTGGTTGGTTTTATTGTTAAGTGTTGTTTGCCTATACTGATACTACCGTTGAATGAGATGATAACGCGAAGCCTATGAGATAAATATAGATAGGATGTTAGAACAGTTAGATGAGACTTAGCAGATTTGTAGGGAGCTCCCATAATGTAATATAAGAATGTTAGGAGCTGCCCCCACTAAGGGGATGTTAGGAGCCACCCCGAGGGGTGTAGGGAGGGTTCAACCTGGTTTAGGATCTGTTCGAACCGGCAGACAAGGTTGTACCCCCGGAGGGACTGTTAGGTAGGTGGGATCAACCTGTTATAGGATCTGACTGAGCTGGCAGACAAGGTGGTACCCCATAGGAACAGGGGGTTCAACCTGTTGTAGGATCTGACTGAGCCGGCAGACAAGGTGATACCCCGTAGGGAACATAGGGGGTCCAACTTGCTTTAGGATCTGACCGAGCAAGGCAGACAAGGTTGTGCCCTCGTAGGGAACTAATGGTCGAACCGATGTGGTCGATTATGGTCAAGTCTAGATCTAGCGCGGTCTGTCTCCCAAGTGGATATTAGGTAGGGCGTAACCCAGCTTCGGGGAGTCTGGATCGATCTAGCACAGGCTGGTATGGTATTTGTGAACTTTGAGCACCCCAATGGGTGAGACTAGATCGATCTAGCATATGACAGTGGTCATACAATGATGATGGCAAAGGCCATATTTGATGCTATTGCGTTTACAATAGGATAGGATGCTATTGTGTTTACAATAGAATAGGGTGCTAGGGTGTTTGCAATGGGATAGGATCCTACTATGGATAATTCCCCTCAGAGCTATTGTGTTGACAATGATCTGGGATCCTACTATGGATAATCACCCGCAGAGCTGTTGTGTTGACAGTGGTCTGAGATCCTACTATGGATAGGGTGTTTGCAATGGGATAGGATCCTACTATGGATAATTCCCCTCAGAGCTATTGTGTTGACAATGGTCTGGGATCCTACTATGGATAACACCCGCGGAGCTGTTGTGTTGACAGTGGTCTGAGATCCTACTATGGATAATTCTCCACAATGCAGTATTGAGTAAGGAAAGTATTGAGTGGAGGCAATAAACTGATGTTTAGAGTAATTATGTAGAGGCTAGTATCAGTAATAACTGTGTGCAGCATTTGATAGTGAGACTTGAATGAAATGGGTAGGACATACTTACGGGTAGGGTCTGGAGGATGTCTGACGTCATCCCGACCCGTGTGGCGCTGGGCGGATGCTGTGTCACATGTGACACAGTGTCTGCCCAGCTTACCTTATACTTACAGATGTCCTCACTAGTAGAGAAGCGAAGCAGACGATATTTGAGTTTGTAATCAGCCAGGGACAGTAAACTAAGAACGACGGGTCTGCACACTTATTCTGAGGGTGAGTGAATTCTTGGTCAGTTGTACTCTCGGTTAATACTAATTTTTAATTTATTCGCGGTGTGCCTGTTGTTGTGCCCCGTGCGATGCGGCCTATCATTTGGTAGGTTGTATTCGTATGTGTGTGCTTCACCGGGCTAAATATATTCCCCATATGATTATATCTATATAGTCATATATATGCATATATATACACAGCGCATCCTCAATGATGCTGTGCGATGATATAGTATATGCACTTCGCGACATGGTGGAGATGCTGGGATCTGAATAAACCCTAATGATTTGAAATTGAGAGCTGACCGAGAGTTCATCAGAGAAGTGTGACGGATAAATTTAATAACATGTGTCCGTTGTATGAATAATTGAGCTAATTCACATATATTAATAGTGTATGCAATTCAATAGTTGAATGCGTTAAAGCTGGGAGTAATATTTTATTATAATATATTGAAATTACAGAGTGAATTTAATTATTACAAAATTTGAACTGTTATCATTGAATTATCTCGATTTGAAAGTTTGCCATTAGTGATCAATAGATACCGCTGTTAGCTAGTTGAGCTTTGCGAAGTAATAACATTACATTTATATGGCATCAGGTGTTTTGATATAAAAGGTAAAACGTGAAAAATTACTACCTACATGCGGAATTATTTGTGGGTAGTTCATGCCAATATACCTAGTACTTGCTTTGATATAAGGTTGACTCAATACTTATTTACTGGTAATAAGCGTAATGATTATTACGTGAGTGACAAGTGGCTATAAATAAGAAATATGAATTTACGAAATCAATTTATGACGATTCATGACTCGAAAGTATAAGGAAAATTATTTAAGATTGATGGCGATGAATTTGACTTGCCGCCATATTTGTGCCGTGACGTTTGTGTCAAAACAGTTGTGAAGTATGAAAATGAAAAGTTTGGTTGCTTATTTTCAAACTGAGAAGTTTGAATGGGGGGTAAATAATGTAATAAAAGTGTTGGTGCTAATGGCAGATAACGTAAAAACGGATACATGAGAAAGGAAGAAGGATTATAAGGTACTTGATTCATACTATTGTCAAACTAGTGATTGCCTTAGTATTTATGATAACTACTAGCAAAATTAATTACTTATTCTGAAGAATATGAATGATAAGGCTAGTGACTGCCTATTTGGAAAGTTGATAATCTGTGATATATAGTATTCTCTATACTATTATAACTTACTAAGTTTTGAAGTAAGGTTGAACCAGTAATTCATTATAACAAACTTCAGGAGAATTTTTGTAAATGATAAGAATCAGGTATCTTTTATATGTATGTTCTGGTACTCACCTACCTACATGAGAGAATATATAGTTCATAAGTTCATGCGTTGAGAACGGGTATAGAAGATAAAACTAAGAGTTAGGTTTATAAAATTACCCGGTTTGACTAGCTATTCTCAAGGAGTCCTTGTGGTGGGCAGGTATGCTAAGGCGCCTAGTGTACTTGTTCCCCGGAGGCACGGTTATATTTAGTATAAATTCACAGTGCTGGCAATGGTCAGGTATGTCGGAGACGTCCGGTGTATTTGCCTATTGAAAGTTGTTTAATAACCAAAAGTTTTATGAGATTATTACATTGTCCAGAATTAATTTTATGATAAACAAATATTGTTAATGTTTACATATTTGATCTGTACCGAGAGAATGGTTGGTTAATAAAATGAATTGTTTTTTTTTTTTGTTGAGGAATATTATGAAAAGTAATGATGAAATGAAAATAAGCATAACCTAGAGTTATAGCCATATCTTTATATATCAGAATATTATGGGCTTATTTAGGGAAAATAAGTCATTAAAATTAAGCAGCTATAATGCTAAACAATATATATTTTACATCATAAAATGAAACAATTCTATGAATACTTAGCAAGGTAATAGTTTTAATTGCGTTTGCCGGGGTCCTACATCAATCTATATGTGGTAACTATAATTGAAATATGGATTTTATACATGATTAAATGTGTTTAAAGTTAAATAAAGTAGATGACTGATGGTGTTTTCTCTTGGCTCTCATCTTTGTGGATTAATTAGGAATGGCTTATACTTATGTCTTTACAAACTGAACGACTAGTCAACCTGTAATAGATAATTTAATTATGATGTACCTACATAAACTGTAGTACAAACGTTGAAGCATAATTTTAAGTACTAGCAACAAAACAAATGCTATCTAATAAGATTGATGAAGTGTTGATATAACGGTTGAAACAAAAGGTATCCCAAGTTCAAACATTAGGTGAAAGTGATATTAATTTGAACTTAATATGCAATCTCAGTATGAATGAGACAAAGGAAGCTGAAATGGTCTAGGAAGAGTTGAGGCATTCATTTAAATTCAACAGTCATTTGTTAGGTTTGGGTTATGGTAGGGTACTTATGAACGTTGTTGGGTACCTACATGCAGTAGGATTTACCGCTGCCAACTTTTAGTTTGGTATCAACATTACCATCGAAGTAAATAAACTTCAGGTTCAGTGGAATCAAAGCGGTTGATGACGTTTTAGATTTTATCGATATGGAAGCGGCCGTCTGTATGATGTGCACTGCGTGCCATACAATGTGCAGTAGTATGTTAGTGTAATGCCCGGTTTCAGTAATTTACGGACCGTTATCAGTTAATAATTATTAAAATTAATAATAATATTTATTCAAGTCAAACAAAAGATACAGGTGTTCCTCATAATTTTAGTACATTAAAATACAAGTACATTTTGATCATTGACGCCTAAACTAGATGCACATAGCATCTGTTCTATAGACATCAAAATGAGGCTTATATCTTTACTAATAATTAAGCTAAGACCGCGAAGCTTTGCTTAACAGAATCTCTCATATGGAAGTAGCTATCACAGGTAAAATTAGCTTACGAAATAATCTATGTGCCTTTAGCAATAAAAGAAAAACCTACCATTGGTAAGCAAAACGATTCGTTTTTGATTGTTGAAACCGGGCATAAGTCAATGACATGTTTAAGTAAATTTAATATATTTGTAAGCATTTTTGTGGTTTGTTAAGGATAATGTCAAACACAAAGGGTTTGAGGTACTAAGTTATAAAATATGTATTAAAATAAAATTTAAAAGGGGCTGTGAGCAGGCTCTAGCGAATCGAATTGAACTAGTGACGAAACTTAATCAAGCTCAAAGATGCGATGAAATTGTTGTTAATAAGTTTTATAGTAGATTACCCAAATTAACTTTACCTAAGTTTGAAGGAGATATCTTACAATAGCAAGAGTTTTAGGATCAATTCGCATCTAACATACATGAACGGGATCTACCAGAAGTAGACAAACTACCTTTCTACGACACTAAAGGAATTTTATGGGAGATCTAGCCGGGTGATAGGATGAACATGATTCTACATTAGCTGATATACCACCTGCAAATTTGACTACCAAAGATGATAATAGTAAATCAAAGATGGTACAGTTCAGTTTTCCATAATAATAGGACACTGAACGACATAGGATGACATCGACGAGTTTTTTGACGCTATAAAGGAAAACAGTTACCATTATGGTTTCTTATATTGAAAGAATTACCGAAAGAATTAGTGTATGAAGTAAAGACAAAATTGAAGACAGATTTTAATGAAGAAATTAGAAACGAATTAGAGAAGACTACATCTACCAGAGAAAAACGTATGGTTTAGTACAAGAAAGAAACTCAATATGGACAGAGTAATTAGAAACTCAAGTAGGAAATAAGTACAGATTGTAAAAGAAGTAGAATTGCAGAGAGATCAGAAACTTTAAGAGTAAAAATGGGAATATAAATAGAAAATCATTTCATATGAGAGATAGTAGTAACGAACATGAGAACAAAAGGAAGAATATTGTACTGTATTAAACAATATCGTATTAGGAAACTTTGCGTAGCTACATTTTAGTAGCATTAGAAATCATAATAGAGCTTTATGTCCCAAGATTCTTCCAGTGTTGAAAGAAACTACAAGTACGCTTCATTCAAATACTACAAGTAAGGGATAGAGCGGTTACAAGATTCCAATGGGTAAAATAAACTAATTAGAAAATAATTTGTTACATGTTATTAGCTGATACGAACTGAAACTTCTACCGGAAGAGGATTGGCAGGCTTGGGCCCGAGAGTAGCAAGGCGCCGTTCACGTGCAAGTTTATCTTGATTTATGATGAGGAGTTTGTAGGATCTTTATATGGGGGATGATGAGGCGCTGGAGGCTAGGAATCGGTAGTTATAAATGATTTTAATTTGTTGAAGGTTGTGACGTCGTGCACTTGCAGAACGCGGCGAGCGTGGCATGCCGTCGGATGGGATCTGTTGCTCCTGAGTGGAGTTGAAATTTGTCGACACTTTATTTATTTGTACTTATCTATTGAGGGTGCTGTCGATTATGTGAGAAATTGCGATATTATTGTTTACAGTGGTGGTTTGACATAGTTTATACTTTTAGCATATTGCCTTCTGCCGATTCAAGCAAAACAGATTGGTCACGATTGGTTGTGCTTGCTGGCTACGTGAGCTGGTAGTTAGATGGTAATAATACTCGTACTACATGATTTGATTGTCTCTCGGAGATGGAGCATCGAGGTATAATTGTTGATACTATTGAACGGGGTCCGGTGGTGTCGAGGGTCAATTCATTAAGTCCGTCGTTCGTGTTCAACGACTAACATATTTTTTGATTTAGTGTATAATGGTTAGCTCGGCTTTGTCTGTTTGTACAGACTATTCAGCGTGCTAACTTGTTTGCATTTGATTTGCCTATGGATACAGTTTTACAGGTTGCGAGTGCCTTGGATTTGTGAGCGGTGTTAGTTGGCAATTTATGTTGTATTTTGTGACTCTCATATTATTTTTCTCCCAGTTGTTACAACATCCTTTCCATTTGTCTTTTGGTTGCCTTTGTGGTGCGCTATAATTGTTAGTGAGTTTCCAGTATGAACGCTACCTATCGATGGGTCCCGTGTGACATGGTACCTTGTCAATCTCAGTTGTAGCTAGAAGGATGGATGAAAATTAGAAGTTTAAAATTCTGACAGTACGATTTCTTCCATCACAAATGAACATAGCTGATATAGCAACTAGACCTAACTAACAGAGGAAGACAGAAACCAATAGATTCGAGGCCCAGAATTTATACTGCAACATCCAACCAATTGGTCAACAATCCAATGATAAGTCTTTTCTCGCCGGGGAGGGTCTATCGAATCGAGAAATCATAGCAGATAATAACGTAAAATTAGAGAATACAAAAGGTAAAGAGAAATTACTATACTTTTATAGATAATATTATTAGTCAAGAATATTAGAATCCACAAGGAAAAGAGATGGATTTGTCTATATACATGCCTGGCTGTTGGAGAAATACATTTAGAATTAGTAATAGATATGACTAAATAAGAATGAATTAATGTTCTAAGAAGATTAATAGTAACACGAGGAGTACTTAAGAAAATAGTAAGATAACGCATTTTACTTCAAGCTGTCTGGAGAAATTTATTTATTTATGTAATTGTAATTGTACATATTGAAAAACAAATATAATATATATATATGTACATATATAAAATTGCTAGTAAATTAATAATTATTATCGGTCTAATTTACACTTTAGAATGAACCTATAAAAAATGAGCTACCTAATGTTGCAATGATAGGGGTTGAATCACGACGTGTAATTAGGACCGTGTATTGTCTCATGCTTTTGTTCGGTAGGTGATGGAATAAAACAAAATTTCTGCTTACCTACACTGTAGAAAAATAAGTGTCCTTTCATTACCTAAATAACAATTATGTAACTTTCGCCGTTCCATTCAATCCATGAATCAATTTATATGTTACCTTGTGTTTCTCATGTAAGTGAATTGTATATTCTGTTTTTGAGAAATAAATGTCTTAAAATATATATAATTCAGTAGAACTAGCAGCTTGGATAGATACCGGTATTCTTTTAAGAAAATAAAAATATGTCTAAAGCTACCAATAAGTTTCCGTAACTGGAAGGAAATTCTGAATGATGCTTACCGCATAGGTAATAATATAATATGGAAATGTATACCCCAACTAGCACCATGGCATGGCGGATTCTACGAAAGATTAGCGAGTCTGGTAAAACACTACATGAAAATAACTCTTCAGAAACATCTATGAAAAGACGTTGAACTTCTTACAGTCATAAAGGAGATAGAAGCAATTCTTAATGCTAGACCACTAATATATGTACACAGAAATTGATCAAGTACTAAGACCGTTACATTTTAACAATGGGTAAATTTGTACAACAGTACAAATCGGAGGAGATTCTAAAAAATCGTGAGAATTGGCGAGTTTGCAAGATAGTTGAACTGATTAAATGTGAGGATGGGTTTTGTAGAGTAGCTGAAGTCAAATCCGGGATCACCGTGTATAATGTTTATAGCTAAGAGTACATGTATAGAAATATAATAATAATACATTTGCATCAAGCGGGCGGTTACACCTAAACTAGGTGAGACCTGTATTATGGGTGTAATTGCTCTTCCATCTGTTATGGTTCAAATATAATATATTGTACATAACTTGGTATGATTATTAGTTGACTTATTAGCTATTTTATAAACAAAAGAAAAATGATTTAATACAATTCCTATAATTTATATTTAATAATAATAATTTTATATTTATTGATTTAAACAGTTTATAATTTTTATACATTTCCTATAATTTATAATTAATGATTTATTATGTATACGAGATCCATTAGTAATTTGTATCCTCTTGAAATTGAAGATCCCAATATAGAACTTAGGGAACTATCTGTTGAAATAACGATAGGAAACGTATCACCACAGTTTGCACAACATAAAGAAAGAACGCCCGATTACGAAAATATCAATGAACCTGACACCCTACAAGGTAGCAGTCCTGTAGCAGAATTAATAGAGAAAGATAATTCAGATATGAACTCATCTGAAATAATTCTAGAAGAACCAGAAAGTAAATTAGATGATAAAGTTCCGGGAACAGAGATTAATGAAAGATCTGAAATAACTAAACAAAGAAGAGTAGCTGTCCTTCGTGTCCTTGAAAAAATAAGGGAGTAGAACCTAAATCTAATAGTCTTAACATACGTTTTCCCGGGGGGAGTGTCGCGACTCGGGTCGCGAAAACGTACCGATTAATCGGTTGTAAATGTAGAAACATAAGTACGAATGAATAATCCGAGACTGGCAACACTTTGTCGTTCGTCGCCATTTTTTTAGTTTTTAAAGTGAGTGAAAGAAGCCGTTGCGAGGGGGGACAGGAGAAATTGCCGTAAGTGTTTCAATTCCTTATTAAAGATAAAACTTGTTTGAATTATGGATTGTGATGTTAATTGTCGATTGATTGAGGTAGGACTTTGGTGAAATTATGCTAAGATTCCTCAGATAATTTAAGATGGCATGTGAGGGACAAAGAAGGGTTTCTCGTGGTTGGTTTTATTGTTAAGTGTTGTTTGCCTATACTGATACTACCGTTGAATGAGATGATAACGCGAAGCCTATGAGATAAATATAGATAGGATGTTAGAACAGTTAGATGAGACTTAGCAGATTTGTAGGGAGCTCCCATAATGTAATATAAGAATGTTAGGAGCTGCCCCCACTAAGGGGATGTTAGGAGCCACCCCGAGGGGTGTAGGGAGGGTTCAACCTGGTTTAGGATCTGTTCGAACCGGCAGACAAGGTTGTACCCCCGGAGGGACTGTTAGGTAGGTGGGATCAACCTGTTATAGGATCTGACTGAGCTGGCAGACAAGGTGGTACCCCATAGGAACAGGGGGTTCAACCTGTTGTAGGATCTGACTGAGCCGGCAGACAAGGTGATACCCCGTAGGGAACATAGGGGGTCCAACTTGCTTTAGGATCTGACCGAGCAAGGCAGACAAGGTTGTGCCCTCGTAGGGAACTAATGGTCGAACCGATGTGGTCGATTATGGTCAAGTCTAGATCTAGCGCGGTCTGTCTCCCAAGTGGATATTAGGTAGGGCGTAACCCAGCTTCGGGGAGTCTGGATCGATCTAGCACAGGCTGGTATGGTATTTGTGAACTTTGAGCACCCCAATGGGTGAGACTAGATCGATCTAGCATATGACAGTGGTCATACAATGATGATGGCAAAGGCCATATTTGATGCTATTGCGTTTACAATAGGATAGGATGCTATTGTGTTTACAATAGAATAGGGTGCTAGGGTGTTTGCAATGGGATAGGATCCTACTATGGATAATTCCCCTCAGAGCTATTGTGTTGACAATGATCTGGGATCCTACTATGGATAATCACCCGCAGAGCTGTTGTGTTGACAGTGGTCTGAGATCCTACTATGGATAGGGTGTTTGCAATGGGATAGGATCCTACTATGGATAATTCCCCTCAGAGCTATTGTGTTGACAATGGTCTGGGATCCTACTATGGATAACACCCGCGGAGCTGTTGTGTTGACAGTGGTCTGAGATCCTACTATGGATAATTCTCCACAATGCAGTATTGAGTAAGGAAAGTATTGAGTGGAGGCAATAAACTGATGTTTAGAGTAATTATGTAGAGGCTAGTATCAGTAATAACTGTGTGCAGCATTTGATAGTGAGACTTGAATGAAATGGGTAGGACATACTTACGGGTAGGGTCTGGAGGATGTCTGACGTCATCCCGACCCGTGTGGCGCTGGGCGGATGCTGTGTCACATGTGACACAGTGTCTGCCCAGCTTACCTTATACTTACAGATGTCCTCACTAGTAGAGAAGCGAAGCAGACGATATTTGAGTTTGTAATCAGCCAGGGACAGTAAACTAAGAACGACGGGTCTGCACACTTATTCTGAGGGTGAGTGAATTCTTGGTCAGTTGTACTCTCGGTTAATACTAATTTTTAATTTATTCGCGGTGTGCCTGTTGTTGTGCCCCGTGCGATGCGGCCTATCATTTGGTAGGTTGTATTCGTATGTGTGTGCTTCACCGGGCTAAATATATTCCCCATATGATTATATCTATATAGTCATATATATGCATATATATACACAGCGCATCCTCAATGATGCTGTGCGATGATATAGTATATGCACTTCGCGACACGCCGATTGAGTTTTTTGGCATTGCGCTCGTGTTGAAGGCTCGTTGTACGTCCACACTTGACATCGCGAGCAACGAATGAATAGAGGCTCGGCTCGTGCTCGGTTCGCGTAGTGTGGACGCACCATTAGCTTGCAGTTAGTTGGTACCTAAGTAATTGTAGAGTTTACCGGCTCTTCTCAGCAGATGCAACGTTTCGAAGTGGTGTTAGGGTCAAACTATTCATAAGTTACTGCGAATGCACAGATATTTGTATTTTTTTTAAGTTAAAGAAAAATATAAACATGCAGGTGGAGTCGTAGGCATATGCTAGTTTGCGAGATTTATCGCATCAAACACTCGTTTGGGTCTATATCAACTTTTGTGCAAACTAAAGTATAGTACGTATAGTTTTAGCGGGGAACTTTAACACTAGCATATTATCTACCTGAATATCTGGGGAAGTTCTGTGAAGAAATATAGAGGTACGGATTCCAGGTTACTGATTACAGTAAAGTTGTTTATTTAATAGACGATAAATATTGAAAAGTGTGTACATAACAATTTAAATGAGAATATTTTCTTGTTTAATACTTTTTAGACCGTGATTTTTCAGTAGTCGGGATTTAGTTTTTGAACTTAATTGTTGACCAGTTATTTTATATGTATATCAGTGATTATGTGGCCGAAGATCGCTGCACACAAAACCTAGAAGGACTGGCTCTCAAGTGCAGGTGTTTGGCTACAGATTTTTAATTTGAGGTATTTACGTATATAGTTATTTTAACACAGACCTAGAACAAACTGAGATGTTTCAGCTTACAAATGTACATCCTGGGGGTTAATTGCGATGGGTCCATGAGAGATTACATTATTTATTTACAGTCTTCGCAGTCTTAGGGCCTATATAAGTCAATGGTGTAAGCCGGCCCATAACTTACGTGTTTCCCAAGGTTTCTGTGTTAATTGCGTCCTATTAACGCACTCCATTGTTTCTTCAATAATGAGTTCATTATCTCGGCTCAGCATAATGACGTCAGCGCCATATTCCTAGATATAGATATTTTCCTAGGTACTTGGGAAAAGTGTTTATAAAATGTAAGTGTATATATACTCCGTGACTTTTTATTCGTCTTATAAACGCAGGCCACATAATGTACCCAATGAATAGGTACTCATTTTTTTTTTTTTACCATTTGTATCATTAAAAAAAAGTCAAATATTATTCATTATAACTTATGACGTAGTTGTCCTGTAGACCTGTTACGAGCGCAGTCTACTCGACTCGTGCTCTGGGTTGGTATTTTATACCATTTTATACGTAAACTTTAATTTATTAACTCGATTTGTCATAATTATAATAAATTTTAATATTTTTTTTAATATACAAATGATCAAAAAAAAGTTTTCTTAAAGATTAGTACCTATTCATTGGTTTCTAAGACGAATAAAAAGTCACGTTATAGTGTGTCTTTTATACCTTCGGGTGGGCAAGGTGGCCACTATAGAAAATCTCAGTAAATCATGATGGGGTATGCCTAATTAGGTAGTCTAGCCCTAATGTGCTTTTGATTATCAAGGTAGGGATTCGATAAGAAGTAGGTAACTATGAACATATGAAACAAATATCTTTAGCCCACAAATTAACTATTAAATAATTTTTAGGTACTTTATTACTTAAACCGGCGCCATTTTGCCCTATTTCTCCAAACAAAACTCAAACATCATTTATAGATAGAGGTATACGAGGTGTTCTTAATAGCTTTTTAATTTTGGCGCAAGTTTGGCGTTTCTGAACTAAACTGGAAGATAAAGTGTTTCAAACCGATAACGAACTATTCTAAGCACGCGTTTCTACACTATAGAACAAATTGTTTGTCTATGAAAATTATATCGGGATTTGTGTTATAAATTATAACGAATTTGTCAAGCGTATGGAATGTGTTCAGCCTTAAAAGGTTTCGGAATTTATGTAGACACTTATTTGATGTTTAGTCATTTATTTTGCTTTTCTAATAACTCGTGTTGGTCTATTTATACAAACTTGATTTATATAATTATAAGGTTACAAAACAATTAATAAATTTAAATTTAAGGAAATACGAAAAGACTCAAATCACCCTCATATTTTTTTTAATAAAGCTCTTTAATAAAGATTTAAAAAAAAACATCTATATTAAGTTATGAACAGTAAGGCGCCGAAACAGAAAGAGTTCTAGAGTTCCGCGTTCTGAGTTCTGCCTGCCGTGTTGACTATTATACACACAGCAAGCAATCTAGAGTTCTAGAGTTCTGCAATATTCGCTACTGATCACACATCATACACTTTTTTTACTTTCAAAGGCGCCACATACCTGATAATCAACGCGGAATGCAGAACTCGGAAATCGGAACTCTGAATAAAAAAAAAAAAAAACTCTAGAACCCTTTTTAGTGGGATCGGCGCCTAATGGGTCACAAAAGATTCAAACGAACTTTTCGACTTCAAAAAAAAGGAGATAAAGAATTCGACACGTACACACGGCTACAGATCAAGCTATACATTTCCATTATAAGCTGACCTCTCATTGTACGGAAATCCTATACAATGCGAGATCAGCTTATACTGGAAATGTATAGCTTGATGTGTTGCCGTGTGTACCTATGTATGTAATATTATTGGAACTGCAATATATTCATATATGATGATCTATTAGGGCTTCTAAACAAATATACAAAATTTCATAGATGTATGTATATATGTATGTTTGTCCACGCATATCTCCGAAGATATTAATCGGATTGTAACCATTCTTTATAGGTTTACATTTACTTCAACTTAGGAAACAGTGCAAGTTTTATCGAAATCGGTTCAGTAGTTTTCAAGATATGAAAAAATATATTATATACCTATATCGGCCTGGTTTATTGATACGAGCTACGGGTGTGGTGTCAAAGGAAAAACATCTCAAAACCTTGGTCAAATTCTAGTGCATTTTCCATGGCATACGTCGTGCTCTTTTTTATTTATTTTTTTAAATTACTTAAGTGAGCCTCTGGAGCGTTCAATTATAATTTAATATTACAGCAATATTCTTCTAAAAATAACAACATTGGTAGTTAGTGTACACAATGGCTAAGTTAGCTTCCGTTCACCGCATCGCGGCATCGGTACACGAGGGGCAAAACATTTGTTTGTTTCGCGCGCTTTGCTCGCTGCGCGGCTGTATGGCCGGGAGCCAAACTAAGCTGAATAAAAAAAAAAGTTTTACTGCGCGGTAAAATTTTCATGAGAAGGAAAATGTTTTTGTTGTGAAGTGTTTTTTGTTTTGTGATTATTGAGGATTAGGTATGTTTTATTTGGTTTTCTTTTATCTTTTTATTAAAACATACTATGATACATCTGGGACGAATATTAAAAACATCTTTATATAAAATGTGCACGGTAAACGAGTGATAGTAATTGTTAATTGCGTTTATTGAAATAAAAATGAAGGTAATGACTAAATTATGTATCTACTAGCACCATTCTTTGAACCATTCTTAATTTATTCGATGATGCTATGTGCCTAATAGCTGGTCTATTGTTATCTAACAAGTCTGCCATCCATCCATCTTATAGAATACTTACCTATCTGGTATTTTACTGTGGTATTTTATAAGATTATTTTTTATAGAAATACACTGAAAAAAATGGACTACAAGTGACTACAAAATTTTATTTAACAGTAACACAAAATTTTTCGACCAATAACCTAAACAGAGTGACTTGCAAACTAAACTTACCAGTAGCAAAACTAGTTTTTGTTCGTTACTAAATTATTTCATTAAATGTAACTAAAGTTAGTTGCCCGATAACTAAAGTTAGTTTCCCGACAACAAAACGTCAACTTACATAACTAGTTTCGTAGATAATTTTTTTCAGTGTATGAGAATGACACTAAACTACGAAACTACCTAATGCTGGGTATTTGTTAACAATAAGTTGGTAGTTAGATTAACAATAAATTATGTTATAAAAGTAATTTAATGATAAGCAATGATGATAAGGTCGGTACTTATTGGTATTTGACGATCTTTCAATAGAACTAGTGTTCGCTCAGGCCAAAATTTATTCAAACTTCATCCGGCGGTTATTGGCGTATCCGAAGAAAAAAATGCTATAGAGGTAGTCCCCATGCTATCTGCGTGCCAAAATTCATCGCGATCAGTTCAGAGGTTTAGTTAGACGTGTAACAAACAGGCAGGCAAATAGACAGAGTTACTTTCGTTTTATGGATCACACTTCATACAAACGATCAACCTAGCTCAGGGATCGGCAACCTTTTGAGGCGGAAGAGCCAAAAGTTACAATTTACAAAATTTCCCAGTTTTGAAAGAGCCACAATTATTTTTTGTGAAAACTGTTTTTTTTATTCTTGTCAAACAACGCTTGCTCGCACGAATATGTCGACTCAAAGATCGTCAGCACTCCAAATGGATCGATTGCATTATTTTAAAGGGTTTTGATAAAATTATTATTTTTTTGCGTATGTAACTGAAGAGCCGTAACATTACATCGAAAGAGCCGCAGGTTGCCGACCCCTGACCTAGCTTGATCAAAATTTATGAAGTTTTTTTCGCAAATTAAGAGTTGCTCCCATAGTAAAAGTTGTTCATAATTGATTAGTACCTACTTAACCTACACTTCCACGCATTAAATCAGTGCACGTGAATAACAAGTAAAAGTAACCCTGTAACTACCCATTACCATACCAACTCTAGCAAATAGAAATGATTAACAATCCGTTCTGTCTAATTATCGATTATTTGAGTGTTTTTGTGACATAAAGCGCGTCACAGACGAGCGACTGTCGGCCTTCCGCCTCCCAGCGACTGCAATGACAATGGCTTTTGTAAATGACATGTCATTTGGGATTGATTGTCCTGTTATGTGGTGATTACGGCAGGTATGGATGCGATGGACAGCGAGTGGATTTAAAGAGGGAAATATTAATATTCCTACGCTAATTTGAATTTTATGGATATTATTTATGATTGAGTTTCGACAGCACTTGTGTGGCGTCCAGGCGTTCTGTGCTTATTACTTTCGGTTTCATCATTGTTTTCCATGCTGTGATTATGGCCTATCATATGAGGTTAAAATAAGTAATGCTAGCATTTTTATTTAACCACAGAATTGGTAACGAAGCGTACGGTCCGCTTGATGGAGGTTACCCCAGCTATGATCGCTCACACACGCGCTCTTTCCAGATGAACCATTCCTAAATCTTAAAAAATATACTATCATCGATTATCCATGCAAGTGAACCTCTTAGGTAATAGTTTAGTACATACCATGTTACCTATTAACTCCGATTACTGTGATATCAAGTAAGTAAATCCAAGAGTGATAATGCTGTAGCTTGTAGATTTTATACCCCTTGTCTATTTAGGGATTTCTTTCAACATCACTATATACTAGTTTTTGTTATCCGCCCCACCCGCGTCAAAGACGTATTTCCAACGATACAGTCACTGCTCAGTCACAGTGACCTTTAGTCAAAATTATCTATCCCTAAAACCTTTCTGTATGAACTCCCTAAGTAACTGCGAAAACCGTATCAAAATCAACACGAATATGTTTGTGAGTGATCCTTGATTTACACGTTCAGTATTGACATACCACGGAATAGATAAATAAGGTTATCTGTTCTGTGGAACATACAGACAAGCAGAGAGACTACGTGTTGTAATTATGCTAGGCCAATTAAAATTAACCGTTAATAACCGAAGGGAGTACAGCATGGGGTCTTTAAAAAGGGTGTGAAGATATTTTTGGAGCGTTGGCACCGTGCGTGTGGGGTAACCGTATCCATCAGACGGGACATATGCCCTTTGCTACCTTTGAGTAAGTATATCAAAGGAAAAAAAAATGTCATTAACTGGAAATCCTCGTCAATTACCATACCTCTATATAATATACATGGGGCTATATCGAGGAAAAGTATCTTTTTCCGATGTCACCAATTACATTTTCTCCATCATTTTCGCCATCATTGGTTTATCTTTAAAAAAACGGCGAATCACCATAATCACGTTCAAACAGCTACACAGTTGCATCGAAATAGATCTTAACATCATATTAATAAAGGTGAATATTGAATGTACCTAAGATAAAAGTTTCCCAACTCTAATCCTAGCAATGGGTCGTCAGATAAGAAGAGATTTAGGTGAAGGATAGGAACGGTTACGGATTAACTACTTGTTTAACTGAGGTTTAACGAGTTTGTTGGTAACAATCTGTCTTAACTTTCAAGAATCCATGTGAAGTTTTGTGATGTAGTAAAGTTATTATATTCAAGATAAAATTTAAAATTCATGGCGATATCTCGATAATGACAGTGGAACTCATTGCGATCTCAAAAGCACTTTATCGTATAAATCGAGTGATAGTGTTAATATTCAAAACTATGTCGTTTTTACCGATAGCAAAAGTACTTTGCAACATCTGGCTCGATGCGCCTCTGGGACCCAATTCTCACTTCCCTCGAACTAGCCTTCGAATCGAATTTGCATTACGAGTGCTAGTTCTACCGTAAAAATTCGAGGGGCGGAGTCAATTTTTCGATTCCTGTATTCTCGGCACTAATCGAACTAACCTTCGAAATAAGTTCGAGTGTAAGGAGTAAATGTTGCCATTATGATGGATAAAAATTGCACGATGCGTTTCGTTTCACTTGATAATTGCGTTTTGTTAACGTACGTGATAATGTTATATCTTAAATTAAAATTTAAAAGATTTTAATGAATATAAAATATTCAAAACAACGTTTTACTCTTATTATATCCTAATATATCCGGAATTCATAAGTTAATCAATTTTATATAATAATTATAAATGAATATGACAAAATATTTTCTGTGCGTAACGGAAATCCTTAGGCTTATCTGTCATTACGTTTCCAAATGACAACCTAACTGTTTGACGTTTGATAGTTTGCATTCGAAATACGTTTCGAACGGTCCCGGCTCCCGACCAGTCGAAGCAGTTCGAGCACTAGCCCTCGAAAAATAAGAGAAAATGGCGGCTGCGAAATTGTCAGAATAGCCTAACTTGATTTTCACTCGAAAAAAGTACGAGTTCGAACTTTATTTGGAACGAGTGATGAATTCGAGTGAATGAGAATTGGCTCCCTGGGCACAGAGGTGTACAGTAGTACCCAACTAATATGGCTTAACGATGTACCTGCGCAGAAGATACATTTTCAAAGCGCGGGAAATGCTATTGACCAATTGGCGCGCTCCACGCACCGCGCTTCTTTTTCCTATACCGCTATTGGTCGGCAGCTGCCGCCATGTTAGCGCGCGCCGCGTGGCATGTCAGTCAGCCGCAGGGTTGGATTTAGTAGTATAAATTATACTATTTTGTACCATTATTTTATAATGCGTAGTTAGGTATACAGTATCGTAATGCCAGGATACTACGCGAAAATACCATAATTTTACATTCAGAAAATATTTCCTGCCTGTATCTTTGATTATTTTCGTAAGGTTGTTGGACATCTGGTCAATATTGTCGTCGGTGGTTTCCAACATATCAAATTGGTTTTGGAGTTCCAATTGGTATAACTCGGAATTCAAAACAGCTTGGCAGAGAGATGGGCGCAGATTAGGCTTTATTAGACGACGTCTTTCAAGCTGGAAGTTGATATTTAAGGTGCCTCTTACGAGTCGGTGATCACTACCGGTATTGAACCTATTAATCACTGAGACATCCTCGAAAATATGTTTCCTGTCAGTTAGTATGAAGTCAATCTCGTTTTTAGTCACATTATCGGGGCTCCGCCAAGTCCACTTCCTCTGTGGCTTTTTCTTGTAGAATATAGATCAAAATGGCGACAATTAAAATACATAGAAAAGATTCTTATTTTGGAAATCCTAGTTAGTTAATTTTTCAATCAATATAATGAAACATATTTTGTACATAGGTACAAACTTCACATGATGGGAAATTAAATTTCATATCATGGCAACTCTCATACCTACTTAAAACATAGCGTCTTCAGGCCAGGAAATTATTAAAACTGTACACATGATTACGTGATTACTAAATTAGTGTTACGAGAATACGAAAAGCAGTTTCGATTGCAATTCAATTGTAAAATCGTTTAGAAGTCGTTGACGTTTTGTTACGAGAATCAGGCTACTGTTTACTTGTATGAAGAAGTTTTTTGCAAAATGTTCCGGTGAGCGTATCCATGGTTACATATCACTGTTATAAATGCATTTTCATTTCAATTAATAACAAAATGGACGAAAAGCGAAACGTAGTATAATTTTCGACAAGTACCTAGTATAGTTTTATTATTCATAGGCAATAATTTTCTGAGGGTCTGAATCCAACCCTGGTCAGCCGCCATACTTCTAGGACAAAAATACACTTAGTGGCAACAAAAGTGTTTTCTTTTTCATGGCTTAAACAAAGATTTTCATAGGGCATCGTGCCTCTACCCAGATGGACAGTCCGCCTTACTAAAGCATGACATTTAATATCACTCCGCTTGAAGGGCTCCTGAGCGAATTGCTCTCACTTCGTACTGCGCACGGCTGTCACCACGTCATACTCGCTGTACTGATTAAATAAAAAATGCCGACTTGTGTATTGAAATACTGTCACAATACTTAAAAAAACCAAGGAAAAACTAACATTCCATGTGTAAGTATTGCGATTTCGTCACTTTTAATTACCTAAACTTATTTTAGAAATATACGTTTTGGTGGCGCCAGTTTTTATTTTTTAAATCTTTTCCGGTCATGGAAGGCTGCCTGCCTGCCACAACATGAAAATTATTTTTCCACATATTGGTTAAGGATTATTAAAAAATTATATCGAGTATTGTACCTACTGATTATTTTTGTTCTAATGAGGAGTTTTCTTATGATACCTCTATGCTCAAAATAACGAACAAATTAACAAAAAAAAAAAATACACGGTCTGTCAAATACTGTCAATTCTGGCTTGTTTATTTCATGATCCCATAGAGACGACTATTCTTTTGGACGTTTTAAATTCTTTGGGTTGCAAAAAAAGGCATTAACGAAGATACATCATCCTCATCGGATAGTTCCGTCATGATATTGATGGTGATAGTAGCGACGCTCAGTGATATTGGGATAGCAGGAGTGCGGCCTTTAGATAAAGTTTTTCTATTGTTTACTAAATAAATACCTATCTGTTTATTTAATAAATCGTACATTTTAATAACCTGTATTTCTTATTAATTTAATTTAAATATAATATTTGATGAAATCTGGTGGCCCGATAAAATTGGCACGAAGTGTAATGGTCAAGTCACGCCCTCCGCACGTGACTTGCGAGTGAGACGGAACTAACAGCTGCAGTGTATTATGAACCTTATAGTAGTGTTATAAGGTTGATTGCCAGTTTTAAGCATTCATTCGTTAATCTTCGGGGCCATATTTTCTTTTCTGTGCGAACGAAGATTCACGACGCGCCATATAAGTTGGGTAATACTGTACCCGGTAGCTTAATGATATACTAAAGCAAATGATGAATTAAATTGTATCCCACCAAAAACATTTTTATGTAAAATCTTGCCAAGACATATGTCTCGCACTGTCAAAAAGTTATCAGGGGCCCAAGTCTGCTATTTGTGTTCCAATGAATTGTGTTCCGATAAACTTTCAGTGGTGTCAAAATTGTGACATTTTACAGTTTTGGTAGTTTGCTAACACAATCGCGTCAGAATGGCGGCATAATGACGGCATAATGGTCCCATAATTGCTTTCCGATGATTTTCCACTGAAACTTCAATCTTTGTCAGTTTTGACAGTTTTTGTACATTTTTTTTTTCTACTAATTTTTCGTTAAAAGTTTGGTAATCCGTAAATATCAGTGGTCTCATAATTGCTCGATAGATCCGCCATCCAATAATTCTTTAGAAAGATCACTTGTAAATATTTTTATCATTATGAGACGATTGTGCGGCCATTGCATTTTTGACATTTGGGGGAGTATAGTTTAGTAGTAGTTGAACATTGAAACAAATATGAGTTCTATACTGAGATGGCAAGTTTTGGAGATGGCTGGCCAAATTGAAGCTTAAGGGTTATATCATAACCCGGGGAATCTCATTGCCAAATTTAATTACGTACTTATATTGTAATTCAGTACTACATACCTTACCTACGCTACGTTCAGCCGTTTAGTCGAGAAAAAGTAACAAACAAACAAACAGAGTTGCTTTCGCATTTATAATATTAAGTATGGATAACTTAGATTTATCGTGTATCTGTAAATAATTTAAAATGTTATGGTGGTATCTACGTAATTATGAGTTCAAACTTTTTTAAAATAATTATTTGAATAAATACTTACGGAAATGAGTTGTTTTTTTATGGCAACTCTACTACTATCCATCACAACACTAAGCGCTCCTGTACACGATGCCGCCGCCCCGCCCGACAACGTGCCGCCGACGCGCTTCTATGCTATGTATACGCGACGCCACCGCACCTCAGCCGCGCCGCCGCCGCACCGCCGCCGCTTGATTAAAGCATTCCATACAGTTGTCAGTAATACATTGCTAGCTACGGAGATCACACGTGTTGCACGTTCGTTGACGGCTGGCAATAGAATAACTCAATTAAATAATGGCGGACAACGTTGCGGTAGCGGCGCGGTGGCGGCGCGGCGGCGGTGCGGCGGCATCGCGTATACATAACATAGCATAAAAGTGCGTCGGCGGCGCGGTGAGGCGGCGCGGCGGCGCGGCATCGTGTACAGGAGCGCTAATAAGAGACCATTATGAGACCATTATGCGACCATTATGAAATATTAGACTGCGCACATCGGCTCAATGATAATTGAATTGCAATTGAATCGTGTCGGAATGACATTTTAGCAGACTTGGCCCCCTGATCTCATGTAGAGCCAAGCTTGTACAATACAAGCCCTAACTTCACAAACTCTACACCTTAGTCAAAATATGTGGCTTGGCCGTTTCATTTAATTTTTTTGTTTATTGTGTACTAATACAAGCTTACATACCAAATTTCAGCTTTCTAGGACTTCAGGAAGTACCCTAAGAGTTTTGGTAATCATCAGTGAGTCAGTGACGAAATCGGGGTTTTTTTAGATATCAATAAAATCGATAGTATAAGAGCTATGTTATTGAAACTTAATATGTTTAATAAGTTCACTATTGAAATCACGTTCCGCGAATTTTGATTATCTGGTATAATCCAAACCCAAGTTATGAGGGTTCAAAAAAATGAAGAAGCGCTTCGAGAAAAGGTAGGTAGTGCCCTTGCGCCTCGCTTCGCTTGGCTGTCTCGGATTGTTAATCTTTTCAGATTTTGAGATTGCAGTGGGTTCCAGCACATATAGGTTTAAGAGAAAACGACGAGTCAGACAGATTTGCCAAATTAGCCATTAAAGAAGGTATAGATATCTATATCGCTCCATTTTACACAGAAGTACTAAATAAATTCGAAAACATTTGCTACATTAATTTTAAGGAATATTTTGATGAAAGAAGTAA